>OY992895.1:57879841-58137341 GCA_963921405.1 Cepaea hortensis | reverse complement strand
TTCAATTTTTAGCCTCCTGGTGTCAATGTATAATTAACTGACTTTCCCTCGTTTAACAGAAACATTTAAAGTAAGAGTTATTACACAAACGTAAGTAAGAACCAGAACAGAACCATAAACTAAGAGCTATTACATAAATGTAAGTCAGAACCAGGACAGGTAATCGAAGTAAGAGTTATTACATAAGCAAGTAAGTAGGAACCAGGAAAGAAGCGAGGGTGGTGAGTCCGAGTGCAGTCAAATCATACAAATGTCGACTGAAGTCCAACCTCCATGCCAGAGCGGTAATCGTCCGTAAGTCGCACTCACCTGCAAAGATTAAGAGGTGGCTCGAAAAACCAGTGGAAGAACCGGCTTCCTAGCAGAGTGTGGCGCCGTGAACGGGTCACGAAGAAGGAACACGGCAGGGAAACGGATGGAAGCCATGGAGGCCGTGGAGTAGATGTCAATTAGCGGTTTGGGGCTAAAAGGGTCGGGGCACCACAGGAGCGCCAAAAGAAAGCCCCCGGGGACCAAAAGGGTCGGGGCACTACAGGAGCGCCAAAAGAAAGCCCCCTAGGGACCCAACCCCCGGGGGCCCCACCCCCCCAGGGCCCCAGGGCGCGACCGCCCGACCGGGCCGTCCTCTGTATCCCGGAGCGCACGCATGGCGACCGAGCCGCCCGCCACGATATATTACTCAGACATATTTTGGAAAAGCTGTCATATCTCCCAACACAAGCCGGTGTGATATATTTTACGCCTGCAGCCACAAAGCTCAAAAAAAAAAACGGCGGGCTAATTTTTTTACCACCACACGTTCGTTAACAGAATGTGCTACACACAGCACGCTTAATTCCCCCGCCAACAAGTTACGTGGAAGTTAATCAATGCGCGCTGAGCCAGTGATATACAAAATCTAGCTTTTATAAGCTTTTATTAATTTCTTTGCTTTTTTTTTTTATAACATACATTTGAAAAAAAACATTGTATGTACAAAAAAAATTATATACAAATGTATGTACAAAATTATATACAAATGTATACTACATATTTTAATAGTGACATATAACCACAAAATGTTGCTGTTACCTCTGTCGGTGGCGTGGTCAAGTTGGTTAAACCACATCACACTCAGCAGGTCTAGAAATTGAATGGTTTGCATGCTCAAACCCGGGTTTCCATTCAATATTCTAGGCTGCCGTAGTGCGGATGGGGGCACCTTCTAGGTTCGCTAGTATTTCGTTTCGATTAGCAACCAACAAGGGGGTCGCCTAATCTCTATACATGTGGTTTAACCAACACACCTCACATCTCTCGGAGGATGGCAAGTTGTGTGCATAAAAACCCGGGTTGTTGTCATCCTCTGAGAAGGGTGAGGGAACGAATCACAAAGCCGACTTTTGCATTTTTTTAAAATTCTTTTTTTAAAAATTCACGTGATGGTTTAGGCGGCTTTTTTTTTTGTTATGGTGCTATATCTGAAAATATTAGGGCGCGTCGAATTAGAGGCTGACTTATTGGGCACATACAGATGGAGACCTATGGATGAGAGTGGCCGAAGCTCGGCACAGAACTTCATTGCGGCCGCCCAGCCATCGGACTTTATTGTTCTTGGCATGAGGCAAAGCGGGGCGAGGTGATAGAAGAGTGTATATTCTGTGAGAGGGGTGTTAGGAAACCATATGAGATGTGTGAGCGTTGCACACTAGACGCGCTTCATAGGATGGTCTGGAAGTTTGAAAAGACGACTGGAATCAAACTGCTACTCTATAAAGGGGTGAAGTTAGATCCTCAATATAGCCCAGAGGGCCTATAGGTGTGGCTTAGCGCAAATTTCGTCGACCAACCACCATTGCGAGCAACCGTGTCATGTGGGAGAGAAAAAATGTTCATACACACCTTGTTTATCTGAGGAGTATATCCGCATTATCCACTGGCAGATCGTTCGGTGGAATAGGGGGGCGGCCCCAGATTTTCCTGATCGTGTATACAGGTTATTTCGACCCTAAAGCTTTTACAAACTCTGCCCGTGCCGCGTCTCGGCCTTTCAGAATGAGAGATTTTTTTGTCTCTTCGTCCAGATCCGCCGGCGCCTTGCTCCGAATATCTTTTTTCAACTGGTGAAATTTCTTTTCTTCAGCTGTAATTATTTTATACTCCACGTCTGAAATTCTCCCATCATCCAAAGCCTTTGAAACAAGGTCGGCTATACTAGAAAGCTTAGCCGTCGCCAGAGTGCAAATTTCATCATGCTTCTTAGCTTTTGATGTTAGTTTGCGGGACGCTAGCTTGCTCCCAGCGGACATGATTCCACAAGCTAGGGCAGCTATCTCGAGCCCGACAACTATAGGGGCAGCGATAACGGTGGTAAGAAGCCCAACACCCCCACCCCCATACCAAGGCTAGCCGCCAGCATCGCGCTGTCCACAGCGTCTAATGCATTAACGGCACGCCGATATTTTTTATACAGTGCAGCCCGTTTGTCCCTTTCATCTTCCAGAGACTTCCGAAGACGGGTAAGCTCTTGAATACGATAGGCACCGCCGTCACTAGTATCGATTGTAGGATAGAGCGACATTATTCTTTGCGCGTCAAACCTACTTCTTCAACTGAGATATTAAATGTTCAATGCGAACGGTGCTAATCGGCCCTGTAGTGAACAAAAGCCGGACAAAAGCAGTAACGGTAGTAAAAATGATTTCATCCACCGCAACCTCACCGAGCTCTACTATAATATCCGTCTCTGTTGCCCGGGCCGCCCACGTCCCGTCGGCCGCGGAAGTAATGACGAGAGCAACATGCCTGGGGAGTGATGACGCACTCCATTTAATAGAGACCCCAGGAAGGACTGGGGCAAACTCTGTCTGTGCCACAGGCCCAATAGCTAACTCGAGATAGATGGTTGACTCCTTAGGAGGCTTACCTAGCATATCAAGGTCAGCTTTACACTCTGTAACAGCCTTCAGACAATATTTAGTCCCCTGGACTTTAGCCTCAGTCACCGATACGGCATAGAAGAGAGCCCTGGCGCACTGTATTTTCAGAAATGACTGGTAGGTCACAACAGGAGACTTGTTGGGGCGTGTGACTGTCCTGCAGGCCTGATAACTCACAAACACCTTGCCCATGTTGGTTAACCTGATAAGTATCCCATTGGGCTCGAGGTGAGTATATCCCGTGCGAAGCTCAAGCTGCAGACCCCAGTCATCGTCGTCGGGATGGTCTATGGCGGCACGAGCATAGACCCCCTGGGGAGTGAGCTGGAGGCCATAGATCTTGTAGTTATGACCCGGCTCCCGCCACCCAATAGTGTCGGCCAAATCAGCAAAGGTTAGGGTAGAGCATGCTCTTGGGCGATGCCTTCCTGGACCTTCTGAATCAGCCATTGTGTTTTCTGATGTGGAGTTCACAACTTAGATATGCCAGCGGCACGGCTTTGCCTTTTTCATCACAGACTGAAAGTCTAATATCGTTTAGAGTTCCTGTCTCCAACTTCTTATAACGATGGCACAGAGAAAACCTCGTGTCTCCCTTGATTACATTCCACATTTTTAACAGGCACAGCCCTGAGGAGTGTGGAGGGAAGCGAATTATGACGGTTCTCATATGATGATAGACCCTCGAGATGAATGTACAACTCCTTATATAAGAGGAGTTTGGGAAACTCTTTTCCGACCATCCCGTCATTAGTATATTCCCACTCAAAAAGCCCAAGAGTATGGGCTAGGCCCCCCTCTAACATATCGGGATCGTACATACCAGCGAGATGTAGAAGGCCAGTTGCGGGGTTCAGCGTCAGAGAAAACTTGCGAGGCTCAAAGAATTGCTTGTTGAGGGTACATATGTCGTAGTACCCATTGGGGATAACAATCTGTTTACCCCTCACCTGGAACTTATTATTGGCCAGCTCCTGGGAAATATTAACCCATGCTGGATAGAACAATAATTCCACAATAGCTACCTCAAGGTCACCATCGCGGTTGTCTATGACCGGGTTGAGGGGGATGGGTTCCCCATGCTGAATGTTGGTTAATGTGATGTACATTTTAGCACGTCTAATAATGATAATTTACGAGTTCATAAGGATGGTAAATACCCGACGGAGCAACCATGTCTGATGTGAAGTACACAGCTTAGATATGCCAGTGGCACGTCGTTACCCTTTTCATCTCGGACCGAAAGTCTTATACCCCTTACCGTTCCAGTTTCTAGCCTTTTATAATGAGGCACAGAGAAAATCTCATGTCTCCCTTGATTACATTCCTCTTTTTTAACAGGTACAGCCCGGAGGAGTGTGGAGGGAAGCGAATTATGACGATTTTCATATGATGATAGGCCCTCGAGATGAATGTACAACTCCTTATATATGATAAGGTTAGGAAACTTCGCCGCATAGAATGTAAACACCTCATTGAACCGCTCACTTCTGTAGTCTATGCCGAACCCAAGAACCCCACCTAGCCCTCCGAACCCTAAGACCACCCCCGATTTTATACCACCGAGACTTACAAGGCCAGTTGCGGGGTTGAGAGAAAGAGAGAGCTTCCGTGGCTCAAAGAATTGTTTGTTAAGAGCACAGACATCATAATACCCGTCGGGGATAGTAACAACTTCATCATCAAGTTTGAACCAATTGTTTTTCAGCTTCGCGGAAATATTAACCCACGCGGGGTAGAACAACAATTCCACGATAGCCACCTCTAGGTCACCATCGCGATTGTCTAGGACCGGGTTGAGGGGGATGGGTTCCCCATGTTGGACGTTGCTAAGAGTGAAAAACATATTAGCACAGCTAATAATAATGACTGCTTACGAGTTCAATAAGGACGCCAAATACCCGACGGGTGGGGTATACCCGTTTGCACAAATAAAGGATCTCACAAAGGTGGACATACAGGTCAACCTCCAAGGAGCCTTTCCGACACAGTTCCCCAACATGTTTGAAAAATACCGGTTGCCATACGTGGAGTCAGACCAGACCGTGCAAGCCTGGTACAGCAATCCGATGCAATTCTGGCAAAACCAACTCAACTTCGCAGTATGGTGTGCCACGGTGGGGTGTGGGGTGTCCGCGCAGGAGTATCTGTCCGGCCCTGACCCACTAACGCGAGCCGTCTTCATATTCCATGTCTACTATCAGATTCGTCGAATCCTCAAAGAGATGCGTGTGGCTCTACCACAAGACCAGGGTTGGAACGCCTTTGAAAATCCCTACGATGTAAGAGCCTATCAGCGTATATGCGCGGAATTTGGAATTCCCCAGAATGATAACTGGAGACGGCTCGGGAGGAATAACGGGTTGGGGAGTGTATACATTTACTGGACGAACACTGGTTATCGCGCCCTGCCTGATGGACATGATTGTGTATATGACCCAAAGCGCCATTCATTCACACAACAAACCACAAATGACATACTACACATAGATTATATCTCGCAAGACGATATTCACGCTGATTCTGGCTGGCAGGCTTTCATTCTTAAAAAGTCACAGGGCTTCACACGCCCCGGTGATGAGCGAATAAATGACAGCATTCGAACCTATGTGTGGGCCATCTTAGGGGCCCAGGCTCAGACTAGAACACGAATTCTGGGAACCGGAACGGCGTTTGATGCCCAGAAGCAATTCCTGGTATTAGTAGAAGACGCCATCTCTGCGCCCGTCGATCTCGCGGCGGCCATCAAAAGATATCAGGATGTGCTACAAAACGCGAGCTCAGAAGTTAATTATGTCTTTGGAACGGGGTTGTATATGTCCCCCAGCGACATGCTGCTCCGCATTGGCCAGATAGCTGGATATAACAACATGATCGTCATCGCAGAGCCAGGCCTAAAGCGTGGCCTGAATACAACCATTAATGCCCCTAAGCTGCCCACCATTGCACAGCCGACGGTAGAGCTGCCCAGCATTGCTCAGCCAGCGCTGCCGACCACTAGCATAGCTGATAAGGCAGCTGGGCTGCAGCATCAAAATGAAAAGATAGCACTCATTGCTGGGGGTGTCGCAGTCGGTCTAGTGGTTCTATGGTTTGTTCACCGCAATTAGCCGCTCTCTGATAGCCAGCAGCAGCAAGCCACCGAGTGCAACCACTAATGCCCAGAGATTTCCAGCCAGCCATCCCACACCCTTACTCAAGAAGTTAAGAAGCCAGGAGATAATACCGCCTATGATTCCTGGGAGTGCCTCCGCAGCCTTACCAGCTAGCCTGGCTAGAAGGCTCGCTAGGTCTTTCAGTTTCTGCCGAATCCATTCCTTAGCCCCAGGGCCAGGTGGCGGGCCAGGTGGTGGGATAGGTGGCGGGCCAGGCGGTGGGGTAGGACCACCACCACCAGTAATGGCTAGGGTGATAGTGGAAATTAAGAGGCCGATCGCTGTGAGAATGCTCGCTATGGTGATACCCTGCTCTCGGAACAGAGTCCGCAGCCTCGCACCCAGTGTGGTGTCTTCATTGACCACCCGATGAATGGTTTCACGGATCCGACTGAATTGGGTGCGTAAGTCTTCGTGTAACTCAGCGACCTCTATTAAAAGCCTCTTCTTAGCTTCTTCAATATCGGCAATCTTTTGCTCTTGAAAGTCCCTACTCTCCTCATTGGGTGCTATCAACATTTTCCGCCGCCTTATGGTGACCTCTTTATCTTGCTGGTCGAGAATAACCAGATAGTTTGTGAGTTTACCTTTAATCGTTGTCACCGCTTTGTCAAGCGCCATGAGCCCCCGGAGTTCTCTCACTGGAGGTAAACCTTTCTCTCCCAGGTATTGGTCTACGTGTGAGGTTTCTAAAACCCGCTGCACTTCTGGACTCGACATAGCCCGTTCTAAGATGTTGCCAACATTTGAAGCTATTTGTGGGACAGCCTGAATATCTGCACCACTTAGAGCAGCTTCTTCCTCCGCCAGATCACTAGCAGTCTCCTCAAGGATGGTGACAACCTTTGGTGGTATTTTGTCCACAAACCCCAATACCTCTCTGGTACTCACTCTGAGGTTATTCACAGCTAACGGCATGCCATTATCATACTGTGTAATCCTTTGGTGGTTAACATAGAGAGCATTCCGGCGACCCAAACGAATTTTTGTATAATCTATACCAGTTATAGGTTTGATACCCCACATCTTCTCCACTCTTTTAAAATAGTCGTTAATAGCGCTGTTTTCTAGTTCTATGAATAAGTTGCGCTCCCCCTGTGACGTCTCCCCCTGTGACGTCTCCCCCTGTGACGGCCACTCGGTATTAACAATGTGGGGATTATCGACATCAAAATCATCGTCGATGAAGCCTGTCTCTTCTTCCTCACCCGTTTCAGGCCTCCCCTCTTCACCACCAAAATCAGTCAGCTCAACTCTGTCCATATTAGACATTGCTACAAAGCAATAATAAACAACTAGCCATGTCTTCAAGTGCATATGGTCGTAAGCGTAACCCTTACCGCCGTCTCCGGGAGCCGCTCGGTGTGAAAGGATTGCGGCAAACGATAATCGTGACCAACAATCCTTCTACGATCGGTCCGAAGCAGCAGTTACTAGTTCGTTTTCCCAATCTCGGTGCACACGATGTTATCGTGCCTGGGTCGGTGCGGCTGGCATTCAATGTCGACCTCAGCTCCCCTGATGTCAACCGGTCCGTGGTCCAGAACCTCGGCCGAGCACTGGTTCAAAAGCTGACCGTCAGGCTATCGGGCAATGAAGTCTTCTCTCTTGTGGACAGTGACGTCTACAACGTCTATCTGGATCTTTGGAAGAGCCAATCGGAGCGGGCGAGCGCTGTGTATCAAGGCATCGATACAAGTACCGGCATGAATGTGACCAAGGCGCGTGTTGGTGCAGCGGATGCTGTTGTTCTGCCCCTCGCCAATGCGAGAGACGTGGCCATCGCGAAGGCCTTCAAAAACAGGTACTACATACCACTAGACTTTGAGCTGCTTGAAACGCATGCGCCCTTCTACCAATCTGCTCTTAGTGATCGGCTGGAGATTGAGTTGACCTTTAACGACGCTTCCCGTGTGATTCGCGCAACTGGTAAAGATGCCGGCAACTCCTCATACTCCCTAGAAAACATCTGTCTCGAGTACGAAGTAGTCACTGAACCCGCGTTGGCCCGGCTAATTCGGAGCATGTATGAGAGCCGTATGGTGGTGTTATACGAGCGGGTCCTACGACATAGACGGATCCCTCAGAAAAAGGAGGACTCGATATGGAACATCAATCTGAACACACCCTGTAAGTCTTTGAAAGGCATTCTCCTATTATGGGAAGACCCCGCCAACCAAAAGGATTTTGCACGCCAACCAGAGTGGTTTTACAACCCACAGATCACCAAAGTTGAAGTCATCGTAGAAGGACAAGCCAATCAGCTATTTGCGCACGGCTTAGCACCACACCAGCTCTGGGACGAAGCGAGGAAATTCTTCGCTGGTGGCCTCAAAAGGCACCCTGAGACAAGCGCAGTCGCCAAAGAGCTAGGATTGTTCGATGTTAGTCTAGGCGAGTACTTGACGTCAAAATTCTGCTTGTGGCTGGACTTCCGGACCTCCGACGATGACCATCTTCACGGCAGCGGCCGGCGTGTAGAGAACGGCTCTGAGGGCATCACTCTCCAGATCACGAAAGAGGCCGAACCGGCGGGGCCCCTGTACTGCTACGTTTATTTGGTTATGGACGGACAGCTGAACATCGACACCGGGAGATTCGTTAGTGCTGTTTATTAATGGAGTTCCCACTTAAGCCACACTCGGCCATCATCACAGGCCCCACATCGTGTGGTAAAACAGAATTCATTCTCGACCTCCTGGAAGGCTCGTACAGGGGTGTTTTCGAGCATATTGTAATTGCTTGCCCTTCGGTACGATACAATGAAACATACCGGGCCCGGCCGTGGGTGTGGTCAGATCGCGAGGTCTTCATATTTGACCCCGGTGATCGGCTGCTCAAATGGCTAGAGGCCTTCTATAAAATGTTTCAGGGGACACCAACGTTATACATCATTGATGACTGCAGCGCAGAGGACGCTATTGCGCAGAAGCGGACTATGTTGACTTATCTAGCTTTTAGCGGGCGACATGCCCAGCAAAGTCTGTGGGTTCAAACCCAGAAGTACAACGCCGTTGCGAAAGGCCTCAGAGCGCAGACACAATGGGTGGCGCTCTTCCATTCCAAGGATAAGGATAGCTTTGAAGACTGCCTGGATGAGAACTACATCATCCACTCTAGGGAGGAACTTGATGGGGTGCGAAAGCAACTCGAAACCAATGAGTTCTCAAAGCTGGTACTGAGGACCAAGTTCCCATTTTCTTATAAAGTGCTCAAAGCTGGTGAGGTTTGTTAGATACTAAGCATATGTTAAGCATCAGCTAAGCATATGTTAAGCATCAGCTAAGCATATGTTAAGCATCAGCTAAGCATATGTTAAGCATCAGCTAAGCATGTATGAAGCAGTGCTTTGTTACTCCGTAACAGCCTTAGTTGTATTACAACTGATATGCACATGTTGTGTGTTTGGATGGGCTGTGCATTCCTATATTAGAGTTAGACGTTGGGTATTTGCAAACGCTGTGATGGATTGTGACACCATACTCGACCAGCTGTTACGTGAAGAGGCAAAGCCGGTAGAGTCTGCTCCGGAACCTACAACAACACCACAGTCCGGACATGCATCACCACCTGCCACAACGCCACAGTCCGGACATGCGTTGCATCGTGAAAGGCTGGCATCACTAGCGGCTGGGGGACGTGCCGGGCAGTACATAGGAGGTAAGTACTCCAAACTTACAGTGGAACAGGTTGAGGCCTTGCCTGATCAAGAAATTGAGAAGCTATATGCGAGGCACGAGGCGAGGCTTGGAGCGGCAATAACAAAGACCCTGGGCACGGCTATGCTACAGATGTACGCACAAGTGGCAAGTATGTTCCTCCCCATTGCTGATAATCAAGCTTTGGTGACAGACCTGGAGGCCCACCCGTTTCTAGGGCATGCGCTAAACACAGTTACATGTGAACTCTACCATAAGTTCGGTATGTGCTTAGCACCTGCAACTGTCGCACTAGCAACTTTTAGGCACTGCCATTTTGGACATATCTGTCCTAAGCAAGAACAAGATGGAGGAGGAGACCCCCGAAATTGCTCCACAGGAGAAACTAGTGACGAAGGACCCCAGGAAAGTTGCGGCTGGGAAGAGAGGAGCTGCTGCTCGAAAGAGTCGTGAAGCAGAGAGGCTGTCTCTAGCTCTGCAGCAGGCTGTTCGTGAGAAGAAACGAAAATTAGCCCCCGAGCATGAGGAGGCCCCACCACCGCTGTTTCCAATGGTGCCAGTTGATTACCGTGGCTGGACTCCCTGGATTATTGGAGTGGCTGGCGTTGTCGTTGTCGTCGGAGTAATTAGGCAGAAAATGCGGCGGACTAAAGCACCTGCCCCACCTGTGCCCTCCAAGCGGCCGGAGACTAACATATTAAAGAATAGAGATCCATTTTATATGGAATAATGGCAGGCGTTGACGGGAAAGCTATTGTTAACGCCGTTTACCACGGCGCTGTGGTGGCCGCGCTTACGGTAGGCACCGCAAAACTGACCAAGGTGATTTTCAAAGGGGCAACCTTGCCCAAGCTAGACGCTGATATGTATGACCTTGGGATGATGGTTTTAGACACGTCCATCGCCTTAGCACTCCGAGATTTGCTTATCAAAGAGGGCTTGATCCCCGCTGATATATTGCATAAACCCTTACAGTATCAGCCCCGCTAGCTATGGCCTCTGTCGCAATGATGATAGGGGGCGCTGTTGTCAATGCCCTCGCGTTTACGGGGGGCAACTACCTCTTTTCCAAGCTAGGGCATGCGGACGCCCATGAAGAAATGAGGCGGCACGATGAGGCTGTCGAGCGGCTACAGGCGGCCCAGGCTGAGTGGATGAGAAAGAGAACCGCGCGACTGGACTGGCTCAACGATGAGCTACAGCGTGAAGGCCACGCCGTTCACTCTTTCCAGGATGTCGACCAGGCCATGCGGGAATACAGCCTGATCTCTGGCAAACGTGTCGAGCCCCTCGAGCCTGAACCTCGCCTGTCGGATTTCTATGTGCCATCAGAGCCGCAGAAAGACCGCGAGATCACTTTTATCGTTCTTGGGCTGGCAGCGACTGGTATTGTTGCTTATAAGTTGCTTTAGAGATTGACCGCTGCTACCAAAATGAAAGATCTGAAGGATATCTACTACAGCCCTCAGGGCTACTGGAAAGGCTTGACGGCCATTAAGAAGCTAGCTGCTGCAGCTAATGTTTCGGAGGATGTTGCCCGAGACTGGCTCAAGAAGCAAGCTATTTTTCAGATCTATTTACCCGCTCCTCGTTACATTCCGCGGCCATCTATTGATGAAGATAGACCGAATGCCGTCCATCAGGCTGACTTGCTCTACCTACCACATGACCGGGTTGGTCGTAAGACATTTAAGTATGCCTTGACAGTTGTGGATGTTGCCTCACGGTTTAAGGAAGCAGAGGCTTTGACAGACAAGAGCAGTGAAGGGGTGGCTTTGGCCCTAGAGCGAATTTACAAACGCGGGCCACTCAAATGGCCACGGCTTCTGCAGATTGATCCGGGGCGTGAGTTTATGGGTGCTGTGAGCCAGCTGGCAGCAAAGCATAAGACACAGATACGGCGTGGAGAAGCTGGGAATCACCGGCAGCAGGCGATCGTCGAGAGGTTCAATCGCACTCTGGCGGAGAGACTGTTCGGTGCCCAGTACGCCCAAGAGTTACTACTGGCGGCTCGAGGGTCCTCTGAACGTTCAGCTGAATGGGTTCGGGCTCTTCCTCAGGTGGTCGCGGCTCTTAACGGTGAGGTGACTCGTTTGACGGGTCGGAAGCCGGTTGATGCCATTAAGGACACTTCTGTATCCCATTCACCGGCCGCTCCTGCTCACCGTACTATCGGCCTCAAGGAGCCTGTGATTCCATCTGAGGCTCTAGTTCGGTATCTGTATGCAAGCTCGCCTGGGGAGCATGAGCTTGAAGGTGGCCGGCGCCGGGCGACTGATCCTTCGTGGTCATTAACAGTACACGAGATTCGTAGAACAGTATGCCAGGATGGGCGGCCTGCGCTGTACTACCTGGTGGATGGGCCAGCGCGGGGCTTCGTTCGCGAAGAGCTGATGATTGTTCCTCCCGACACCCAAATGCCTCCTGACCGGATCCTCCCTAAGCGATGAGGCCCAGGCTGGCGATCTGCCCGTTATACATCCCTCGGTTCTCTACTCTATGGACTTCTACCTCGTAGATGGACCAGCTCGTGGATGTGAGGAGCTCCACAGCTACTCCCTAGCAGGATTCTAGGTAGCCGTAGGCCCTAGTGTTGATACCATCAGCACAAATCCATTTTTTCGTGTCCATGGGGCTCAGAGATGTTTTGTTCATCTCATAAACCCCTATCTGGTGGCCCTTGCTTCGTATGGCAACCTGTGTGTGCTTGTATTCCCGCTGACCGAACAGACTGTCCTTGTAGTGTTCGTGTCTGAGGTCCTTCTTCACAACTGCCCGAGCCACTCCTTTGGCTTTCTTGATGTTGGCGGCCTCCTCTAGGATTGAGTACATCTTTGGTCTGAGACCGACGAACTCAGCTATCGAGCGGCCGTTGCATTCATCTTTGAATTTGCCGACCACCTTTTTATTCGCAGTCGAATGGTTGGGGTGGTCACGCGGATAATCTGAGAAGTCGTACCAGTCGGGGTGAGTCTTCATGTCCGCGTACACATCCTCAGACTCCACCTGAAGTAGAAGGGAGTCAGTATCAGTGTAGCAGAGCTGGAGTCTATTACCGTATTGGGGTTTAAGCCGATTGTACCAGAAGTCGTACATGAGGTACTTGGATTGGTCCAGGATGGCCTGCCCACAATAGACTGGTTTATTCAGCTGGACCTTGTTCTTGATGCTGTGCACCGCCACCAGTCCACCGTTGAAGATTCTACACGATTCGTAGTTGGGGCTGGCGATTAATTTTCGGAGTCGGTCAGTCTCAGTGCCTCTGATAAGGTTGACTCTGATGCGTTTGCGAACATTCTCCATACTCTTCCCAAAGACGGCATTGTTCATCAGCTTGAAGAAGTCCTTCTCAAATTCCGACTTGGCTTGGGCTCGTAGAGAGGTGTTCATCTCTATGTAGGGCTTCATCCATTGGGACTGATTGAACTTGATGGCTCGGTGGATCTGGGTGACCTCTAGACCGAGGCTGTGATAGAGTTTGAGATTGCGGTAGTGGACGACGTATCGCTCCTTGTTGTGGAGATGAGGTACCAGCTTTGTTTGCTCCGTGAACTTACCCCCCAGTTTGTTCTGGAGCTCGCGCTGATAGCTGCTCAACCAGGCCTCTGGGATGGTCATGGTTTCTGGAGCTAGCGGATAGTCACTGTGGGCTTCATGTAGGTGCGCTGGGTACTTCAAATCAACCTCAACAAGCCATCCCTCTGGGACGTTGTCGGGGGTGTTGAGTACCTCCTCGAGAGTTGGATTGGCCCATTGGAACCCTCCGGTGGGGAGGTATTCCATCATGGCCCACCCATACAGGTTATTTGCATCTAGGTACATGATCCACGAATTGGGTGTTGTGGGGTCATAGGCTGAAGTCTTGGGGTTGTTGGCCTTAGCATACCGCTTGGAGACCATGGCCACACCCCTCGGAGTCCCTTCTCAAAGAGGAGGTGCATATCCAAGTCGGTTAGGAGCTCGAGTTGCACCTTCGTCTTTTTTAGGAGTGCGTCCCATGCCAGGCCGGGTGCACTGATGTAGTGGGCTGGGTCGAGCTGATATACCTCCATGCAGGTGTCTCGCAATGCCTCGAATATATCAGCCAACAGACTGACGTCTGTTTTCAGGTATAGGTCATGGTAGCCTCCGAGTGTTTTGCAATCGAGCTCCTGCCACACTTTCTGGGCGTGGGCATAGTCAGAGTCACTGATTCCTTCTCGGGTGAGCTTGCTGTAGAATGCCTCTTTGGGTGGTAGGCGGTCCTCTGCAAAGCGCTCGAAGCTGTCCATATATTCGTAGGGGTATACACCCTTACGGAGAAGGAGATGTGACTGGCTCTGGCTTAGCGTGGTCCTGAACTTGCTCATTAAGACAGCCCAGGGGGTGTGCTTCTCAGTGTTGCACGTCTCACATCTTGAGATTATATCGTTGCCTCTACGTGTCAGAGCCATTGATTTACCGCAGTGTGTCAGCTCGCTGAGGTTCTCTACCAGGGTGTCTAGAGAGCTATTCATGAACTGTAGGCTGTCAATGAATTGCAGCTGACCGATGGTGAAGGAGGCGTACTTCTCTAGGGTGTTTGGTATGCAGGTGATTGTTGTGTTGTCTACTTGTTTGGTTTGCCATTGGCCGTTTTTCTTCTTCTTGTAGACCGTTCTTTTTCCCCAGTCCAGACGGCCGGCCGCTTGCATGATGATGTGGGAGTCGTATCCTCTGAGGTTGTGAAAGACTACAGGTATCCTCAGCTTGTCTCTATTGATGCGCCATGCTAGATTACAGACATTGTGGGCAGCACCCCGGTATTTGCCTGTAATATGGCAGTGGTCTCTCACCTTGTCCTCCTCCAGCGGCTCTTTACAGATGTGGCAGGTGGTGGCGGAGGCAAAGTCTTCACGGTCTTTTTGCCCCAGCACCATCAGAGCCGGCCGCTGTAACTTGTGGTGGATGGTGGCCTGCTCTTGTCCCAAGCGTTTGAGGAATTCGTTGGCAGCGTCCTCCCCCCGATATACGACGGGGTTTGTGGTGAGCCCGTCGCAGCGTACAATGGTGTAGCCGAAGCCGCAGGGGGGCTGCTCAGCAAGTTGGCGCGTGTTGCTCTGGCTTGGATCCATTGCCGCACCATGTACTGGAACGTTCAAGGTCTCAAAGTCTGCGTATATGATGTATGGCGCCCTCATCTGTTTCTGGAGGGACTTGAAATTCATCTTTCCCTCTTTAGGCATGACATTCACCTGGCAGGCTGTGTTGATGCCTTGGCAGAGTGGCACATGTTGGTCCAAGGTTTCCTGAGAGGAGTGTACATGGAGACAGTTGAGACATGGATACTTCTTACCCTCATATTTATTGTTTCCATATAGAAGCCGCCCCACATCCTTGACCCAGACATAGTGCCTATTCGTATCCTTACATAGGAGCAAGAGGTTGATTTGGTTGCGCTGGAGTGTGTTGGTCCGGAGTATGGTTGGTCCTTTGTTCCACCCAAAGACTCTGATGGCTATGGTAGGATTCTGGTTTTCAAACTTCGCAATGCTGGTCAGCTGCACTGGGAACTCGATTCCTTCAAAGTTTAGCTCTCCCAAGTGGGCGCTATAATTGTTGAGCCTATCAGGATGCTCTCCATGTGCTACTGGGTAGAGTGCTGAGAGTATGGCCCATTCAAAGCAGCGGTTGTCCTCATTCTTTACATTTATAACACTACGTGGTGGAATGAAGCTGGGTGTCGCGAAGTAGCTAGAGCCTCGGAATGGTTGGTATTTTACTATGTAGAGGTCGAGCTGCACACACTCATCATAGTGCCAATCCGAGCCCTGTTCGGTGAAGCATTCACTGTCAGCGAATATCTTGGCTCTGGCGAGCTTCAGCCCCTCATCAATTTCCCCCTCGTGCAGTACTTCATAGTTCCTGCTTCCATGGGTGGCGATTGCCGTAATCTGTTCGCCTTCTGGGGTGGTGCGATAGTATTTTAGATGGAGATACAGCTGTATTTTAACACTGCCATAATCCCCCAACCCTTTTACCACCAGGGCTTTGATGGCGGGCTCCATCGAAAACATAAATAGTCCAGGCTCATCATAGTCGACGCTACCTTCTGGGACGCTTGCTTCATATTTTCTCAGGCTCCCCTCAATCTCCCGGGTGAGTTTCAATTCGGGTGCATTGCGAATTAGCTCAGCCAACTCCTCATCCGTTTCCTCTCGCACACTATCAGCTCGGGCAAGGAACTCTGCTTCGAGGTCGGCGTGGCGTTGAGCACGCTGCCGGGCGCGGTGTCGTCGCTCGGCGACGATCGCGGCTCGGTCCGCGGCGGTACCATTTACAAATCTCAGGGCGGTGGTAATCCCTGCTTCAAGTCGTGCCCCTTGTAGGTTGGGGTTCTTCTCGAGCAGGGTGGCCCGAGCCATCTCACGCGCTCTGGATATTTCCCCCTCAAGAACGGCCTTCCTCCTCCCACTGTATGGCATGCCATACTCGCGGGCTTGCTGTTTCAACTGAATCAGCGTAGGCATGGCTAAATACACAGATCTGTCAGTCTCTAACAGGTGAGTGTGTACGTACAGTGGATAGTTCCATGTCTCTAATTGACTTTTATATTTCTGTGATCATAGCCAATCGCTTAAACTCGGCGTTAAAAGGCTTTACCCTTTCATGGTACCATGTTCGGCGATTGGCTGCGTTATAACCACACTCCTTACAAATTGATAGATAGTTTGTGACCCCCCTCCCACAGCTTCTGCACGGTTTGGTACATGAACCCTTCCGTATTAGCACTGCATGGACTTTGCAGTAGTCCCTCATACAACTCCGATTGCAGGGCTCTGTGGAACGTAGCCGTAGCCACTTACAACTGTTCTTCGCGGTGCGCATCTTGGTATGTCTGTAGATGATACACTCTAAATCGATGGCTCGGTCGCCATGCGTGCGCTCCGGGATACAGAGGACGGCCCGGTCGGGCGGTCGCGCCCCGGGGCCCTGGGGGGGGGGGTGGGGCCCCCGGGGGTTGGGTCCCTAGGGGGCTTTCTTTTGGCGCTCCTGTAGTGCCCCGACCCTTTTGGTCCCCGGGGGCTTTCTTTTGGCGCTCCTGTGGTGCCCCGACCCTTTTGGCCCCAAACCGCTAATTGACATCTACTCGTGGCAGGGGATGAAGCAGGCTCCCCAAGAACCACTGATGCCAAGGGGCAAGCACAGGCTGCACGGGATCGCCTCACTGATTGATTGATTGATTGATTTAGGAACCGACATCACAGCATTCGGGGCATTTCCATAAGCTCTCCGTCCCCATCCTGAGCAGCCAGCGAAGAGTTCCAACACCAATAGTTCCAGTAGCAATCTGATTATATGTCCGTCTCGCCTTTCCCATGAGCGTCGAGCGTCGGCCAGATCCCCTCGTCATTCCTCGCTGCCTCATTCTTGCCAGACTATGGTGATCTATTTGCTCCTCCGAGGTGTACACGTGCTCCCACAAGGCCGCAACCAAGTCTGCCTTGTCATGCATCAATACTCCACCAAGTTTTGCAGAGCCAGCCAATCTGTCTGCCTGTTCAGTCCCCAACACACCAGCATGCCCCGGAGAAAAGACACCAGAGATATAATATATTCAGTCGATTTACCAGAGGTATAATATGATCAGTCGACACACCAGAGATATAATATGTTCAGTCGACACACCAGAGATGTGTTCAGCCGACACACCAGAGAAATAATATGATCAATCGACACACCACAGATGTAATCAGCCGACGCACCAGAGAAATAATATGTTCTGTCGACACCCCAGAGATATAATATGTTCTGTTGACACACCAGAGATACAATATGTTCGTTCGACACACCAGAGATATAATATGTTCAGTCGACGCACCAGAGATGTGTGATCAGTAGACACACAAGAGATGTACTATGGTCTGTCTTGTGCCTGAATATCCTAGATCGAAAGCCTCTCTCTCTCGTATAGTGAGGTCGAAATTATAAATATTAACTATTACCGTAACTTTCGCTGGGGCTAGAACCTCATATCAATGTATTGGTAGGCGAGAATACCAGCCATTATACCACAGGGTTCTTACCCCCTAGAGATGGACAAGACCTGTTATGGAGAGTGGTTGTCAGGACTTAGAGTCTTTTCACAGGTGTTTGTCATCATTCATGCTCCTTTAAAAAAAGTATCTGTTGCATCGTTATGAAATTGTCCCTACCGTCTTATATTAACTCCCACCCAAGGAATATGTCATTAATAGGTCCAACGGTAAATGGAATCATGGAAAGTGGCGAAATTTCTTTGATGTTTTAGTGAAAATGTATTGGATTCACGCTAACAAACTTGTTTTATAGTAATGCACGTCAATTCGGGTAGCGATGCAAGGCCATCATTCGTATGAAAGTGGGTGTAATGTATAATATTAGTAAAGACAGAAAATTTATAGAGGCATGGGGTAAATAATATAGAATCCAAATGGAAATGGACATGAAAGTAGAAGGAATATATTTCTTACCTTTTATTTCATTTCCTTCTTTCTTCTTCAGCTGCTGGTTAATGATGTGTACACAAGGAGTCCTGTTACTAGGATGTATCTAGATTTTTTAATGGAGTTCGTGAAAGCTTCCAAACAAGTCTGCGTTAATGAGCATATGGAGTGACCATAGATGATACCGCAATTCATCATGTGTCAATTTTTAAGGATCTGTTTAACTGTCTGTGTAGTTTGTTAATACGCGCACATGGGTGATCGAACCATCTTAAGTTTTCGTAAAAGATTGTCTACTTTATTGTGTCCTGTTCAGAGACGGAACATGATTATCTTTCTTTGTTTTTTGCACAACGAATATGGTTGTGTCTCTGTAGTGGGATTCCTTCTTAAGGACCAAGATGTTTGTACTGTTTTCACTGAAGTTTATTGATTGATTCGTATGTTCGTGTGATGTCCCCTCATTTTACAACGTGTTTGTTCTTACGTTTGTTGTTATGCCACAATATGTTAGTTTCCACAGCTACTCGTCTTTTGTTACTCAATGCGTTTAGTGTATTTTTCAATGGCGGTTGCTTGTCACCGATGAGAGCTTGCGGAACTGAAAATTCATCGGTGTGGAATACGAACTGTTGCGATTAAGAAGTTATATGTTTTGTGCCGATGCTGTAATGTTTAGGGCCTGCAATTCTACAGAATAGTTGAAGCAAAATATTCCAGTAGGTATGCATGTGGATTAATGTCTGCGATGTGCCCGGACCCTAATCTCTGTCGGACGATTTCAGTAAACTGATGACTGCTCTCGGTTGCGTAAAATTAAATTCATAATTTCTCTAATATTCTACCTGCCGTTTATTTACTGCGTGGTGGTTTCATTCCAGATTTTTACACGCATAGACAAAATGACCAATACATGCCCTGTTCTTTTCTCGGGATTTGCAATAGTACTAAAAGGTTTCCTGCGATTAGCTTCTTGACAAAAATATGTGTACAACTTTATAGCGATGCTTTGAAGTGTACAATATGTTACATTCAACCCCATTGAACAATATTTACACATTCAGATGTTAGCGATAAATGTAAAGACATTTAAAAATAATAACGTTACATTAAAGCACCCATTATAGGTAGAATTATTGACGTCGCCCCTAAACACTTCCGTTCCACTCTGTGACCTGATTCTCATAAGGACATTCCCGTGTAGCACGGATAATATTTCTTATTGAACACTGTTTCCATGTGAAGATGTAATACATTTCATAATATGCACTTCATCTCTGACCCGCAAATTATATACCGCATATAAATAAACATTAAGATCTGCTGTACAACCTCTAGAAAAAAATTTGTATTGGGTGTATATAATGATAAGGTTATATGCTAAATCTCATTATGTTCCCTTAGTTGGTTACTGAGTTATGGATTTTTATTCGGCGCAAACAAATGTGAACGCACTATAATAAATGTAGTTATCAGCAACTCCCGTTGGAAGGAAATGAAAACCATAAACTGATTAGAAAATTAGACATAGACCAGTGGTTCCCAAGCTTTTCAAGCCGAGGGCCATATCTACTATTTTCGGTAGTTAAGCGGGCCACGTTATAAAATTATAACAGTCGTGCAATATCATTCTTACCTTTCTTAACTTTTGTCAACAAAATTCTAAAACTTTTAAAGACAGTCAGTATCAGTACTACACTGCAGTCATTTTTTTTTGGGTTTTGTTTTTTTGTTTTTTTTTGGGTTTTGTTTACAGTCAACATTTCATTTAACAATACATTTTTAATCAGTTTCTAAAATCGCTATCAATGTAATTAATTTACAGTTGTAACTGTTCTCCATAACCAGTTACTTAAGTTCAGATGCCAGTTTATCAATGTCTGGGCAAAAAATATGTTATTCCCAAAGTCATAAGTGCAGCAATGTTACTGTCAGTGAGTCTGGAACTTTGCTTGTTTTTATAACGGTCATTGGGGAAAATGACTGCTCGCATCTGTAAGTCGAACCAAAACGACAAATGTATCTCTGGGCGAATGAACGCAAGTTTCAAATTGTTCGACATGAAATAGTCGCCGGAATGAAATCATGTGATCAGCTGAAGGTGAAGCAGACAGCTCCAGAAATTTACATCTCAGTGCAGAATTGCATTTCCAATCAATTACTTCGTGCTGAAGGTTTTATTGTAATTCACAGAGCTTGGCAATGGGAAATACGAACGGATTTATGAAGAGGACCACATTATTCTCCTCTATTGTGAAATCTTGAAATCTTGACTGAAAGATATCTAGAAGACTTTCAACTTTTACTTTGTACTGTAACAAGTCATATTTCTTTTTCACCACAAGTTGGAAACGCTTCTAAAGTTCCTTCAGTCAGCTGTCCGATAAACAGTCGTACCATCATTTTAAATGAATAAATGTCATCGCACACATTTGTGAATGGTTTTTGTTTTCTTTTTCCTGGATCCTCGTATTTAAAGAGTTTAAATGAGACTCATGGTCGAGACAGAAACATGGAGCTCATCCACGACTCTGGAGATCGAGTGAGATGGCAGAGCATGACCGCCTACGCTTATCGGCATGGCACATGATGGATGGATCTCCACCAAAAATGCCAGGTCATTAAGCCAGTCATCGTTCTGTAGACATCCCCGTTCTGTAGGCAATGCATTTGTTTTCCAGACAGAAACAGATAGACACTATTTTTCAGTGCCCAGAAACGGGACAGAACTTTCCCTTTAAATAGCCATCTGACATCACAATGTAACAGTAGCTCACCGCATTCTTCGTTCAGGTCCGATAGAAACTATCTGAACTAAAGCCTGTTCAGCGCCTTTCTTCGAATTTTGTTCACACATCTCAGAACAACATCCATGACATGTTTCAGAATTAATGTCGTTCCACACAGAGCTTCTTGGTGAATGATACAACGATATTATTTATAGTGCTGCCAAGGAACTGTTCTAATAATGCTAGACATTCAGACTTTTTACACGTCTAATCCGGAGCACAGTCAGTACATGTACTGTTCAATTTGGTCCATTCTTCGTTGTTTTTCTCTACACACAACTTCAGAGTTTCAAACAGATCAGTCCCTTTGGTAGTTGCATACATTAATTAAAGTCCTAGAAGTTCTTCAATGACTTCAAAAGTATCGTTTATTGCTCGAACAAAAACTGCCACAGAAGCTGTGTCAGAATTGTCAGTGGATTCATCCACTGCCAATGAAAGAAAAATTTACAATTTTTGATATGTGTTGCTCCTTGACTATGAACATCGTTGGCTAATTCTTAAACTCGCCTGGCTATATATAGTATTATTAGACAAAGGAATCTGATCAAATTGTGTTTCACACTTTTTATCGCCAAGCATTCTAGCAGCAATGCTAAGGGAAGGCTTAATTATTTCTTCTGCATTGGTGAACGTCTTCTTTTTGCGAGCCAACAGAAGAGCGACTTCGTACGACGCAACAACACTCTTGCTCTGCTCGTTAGCTTTGGTGAAAGCGACTGCTGCTCGGTCAGAGAACTTTCTCTATGAAATCTTTTCTTAACTCTGAGTTGATCGGATATTGAGCATTTATGTCTGAATGTGTGGTCGTAAAGTGTCGTTCCAGATAAAAAATTTTAAATAACAGAAACACAAAATGTGCAGATTAAGCAAACTGGTTTACCACTACGGCTAGGCATAAACATAAATTTCTCCGTGAAATCTTCGTTGAATTCAAAACAAGCAACATCTTCACATTTTCGCTTTTTACCATTGTTTGTTTGATTTTAGATTTTTCACACTCATGTTTATAGGCTTCAACGGTACATTTCTATTTGAAAAAAATATAATATAATTTCAACACAATACTACCGACTCTACAAAACAGTTGTAACAGACGACAACATGGCGCCTTGAGCACTCTGATTGGTCGACAAGGCTGGAATATATGGGAACTTCATAACGCTTCGTTGTGAACTGAACAGGCGCATTCGATAATATCTAAGCATAACAACCACGAGGAGAGTAAATTATCGCACGCTGACGGGGCGCTCTGACTGCATTTTTAAAAAGAATTATTAAAACATATTATATTAAACAATGAGACCTCGCGTGCCACTTTCTTACAGCTGGCGGGCCACAGGTGGCCCGCGGGCCGTGGTTTGGGAACCTCTGACATAGACAGTCAATAATTTTTGGGCACGTCATGAGAAGAAATAAACTATAGAACTTGGCGACAATTAGCAAGACTGGGAAAGGGGGAGAATAATGAATAGGCAGAGGGATAATTATTAAGATGGCTTGGCCACCTGGCATATTCGAAATAAGAACACAAGAGTTGATCCACGAATCTGGTGATCGTGTGAGGTGGCGAAACATGACCTCCCACGCTTATCGGTATGGCACATGATGATGGGTTATCAGCGCCCTTCATAGATTAAGCAAAGACTGTATAAGAGGACACACACGAAAGCTGACAATACAAAGCTTTAGGGTTCCCTTGTCCGTGTGGAATTCCCCCCCCCCCCCAGGGGGATTTAATTAAGATTATTTCAAGATAGCATTAATACAAGAACCAGTTACTTGATACTGTTTTTCCCTCTAAATTTTATGGTTCTGTACTTCTCGTCCTAATAAAATTTGTTTTATAACGTAAGTAGACCCGCAAATCACGTTTTATGTAGATGTCTAGACTTGTTGTTCTAGTATGTGTTATTAAATTTAGCTTCCATTTTTATGTATACTGTGTAAGGTTAGGGGATTTATAGGGAGGAAATTCGAAGGGGGGTGGGGTGGGGATGACGTTCTGAACATATGGTAAAGTGTGGCATGGGCCAAAAAATGTTGAGAACCACTGCCATAAGAGAATCAAAGAGAAGTAACACTGTTATCTATCGCGCAGTTCGTGAAAAGGCGAATAAGGGAATGCTGTGAGGCTGGCTACTCCATCTGTTAGAAAACTAGTTGCAAAATACAACCAGCTATGAACAAGTGTACACAAGGGCTTGGCGTGAGTTGTTTGCTTATATATATATATATATAGTCCATTGGGAGATGGCGAGTTTAAGCAGAAGGAGTCGCGAAGAAAACGCATGCCGGGCGTGAACTTGCATATCTACAGGACATCATGGTATATGTGAATGAGCAAGTCAACATTGACACTTGCTCTTCTACACATCATAGAAACGCTGTCAACACCAGTCAGGATTTGCATGACAAATTGAGTGGCTAGAGCTGCACAAGGAGTTAATTGTTGACAGCATCAGTTAGGGTTACATGTAATCCGCTGGAAATGAGCTAATCGGATGTCTGGCTTGACCAGGTTGAGGGGAAATAAGATGGGAGATCGCGAGTACACCCTGGCCATGCCTGCCGTCTGTTTTCATGTTAAAGGAAGTTAGCAGATTTGATAAAACTCATTCATTTAAAATTGTCGAGTGCTTTATCCTAGACAGCTGTTACACTGCAAAACTAAATGTCAGAGTTAGAAGTTACAATATATGTCCCGGAAAAAAGACAGTTTAGTAACACCCTGACAAACAAAGTTAGTAACTACGACAGGCCAGGGTACTATAACGATTGTGTCGGACAGAAAAAGTTAAGATCCATCGAGAGTCTTCATTTGTAAATTATCACCATCAGATGCCGTTGAGATATGAAGTGTTAGGTCTTCACACATTCTAGAAGATAACATATGGGGTGGGGTGACCATTTCCATTCCTCACCTTTTCTTTCCAGACAATTCCGAATATTATCTGGTGCTCACTTTGATCAGACTGGGTCGACCAGAGTGCCGTATTGGTCTGGAAAACAATCATTGCCTATGCTGGGGATTGAACCCTAACTGCTGTTTCTGCAGGATAGCATTTTGTCACTGGGCTCCTGATGTACACATACTTGGCTACTGATGCGTACATACTGGGCTTCTGATGCGTACATACTAGGTTCTGAATAGAATAGTTGATAGTGAACAGTTGCGACTCTCTGGCACTCGGTACACTCGAATTCGCGCCCAGCAGATGTGATAGTGTATGTCGTTGTCAACTCACATCTCACGCTGATTGCACACACATATAACAAGTCGCATGTAGTCAGCATACAGCCCGATTTCTAGTTTGTATTGTATGTTTCTTAGTTTGCCTATATTATATCATATTATATCATATTGTGTATCATTTTATTATATCATGCTACCGTGGTAAACTAGCTTCTGACGATTTGGCAGCAGATCGCATTGCGTTTGGTTTTATAAAATAGTATTGGTGGAAGTCGTTCAGAAATCACTGGCAAACTACTGAACGTAAACTTGCCAAGAGATCACAAACAGTCAAAAAAAAATTATGGGGCTACCTGCAACGTCCTGTAAAGGATATACAACTTACTTGTTAACCGTGGAAAGCGGACGAGCAGTGTACTGGGTTGACATATTCAAGACCTTCCGAGAGGCAGGGCGATTAAACGAATGAAGAGATGAATGTGAATCTGTAAATGGTCAGACTGCATAAATGAAGAGATGACTGTGAATTTGTAGCTGATCAAGCTGCACGAATGAAGAGATGACTATGAATCTGTAACTTATCTGACTGCACGAACCACAAGTCAAGGAGGTAAGCATGGTCGAATGGATAAGAGCGCCGTTTCCTAATCATCCGTTGTGCTGATGCTGAGGTTGAGGTAGCGGGTTCAACCCCTACACCGGACAGTTGGACTAAAATTTTGACTTCTAGTCCTTCACTTGGGGAAGTAAATTACAAGTACCTCATAAGTCAGAGTGGGTTCGTCTGATGGCCAGGGACACTGGTAATAGGGAAAGCAAATCAACACAATTCAGTCCAATGCTACAAGAATTAGTGTTTATGGACTACCAAACAGTAAGTCAAAAGGGATGACCCAGAGAAGAGCGCTATGTCCGGAGCTAAAGAAGAATTTTCAAGCAACACATAACTGGCGTCGTCACTCGCAGAGGGAGATACCAAGGCGGGTATCAGAGCACTTCTGGACTGAATGGAACGATGTGCAGTGAGGATAATATATCGACTAATCTACCAAACAACCAACCAACCAGCCAACCAACCGGCCAACCAACCAACCAACCAACCAGTCAACCAACCAGCCAACCAACCAGCCAACCAACCAACCAACCAACCAACTGTATCCTATCATGCTGAATTATTGCACATGAAAGTCAGGTCGTGGTAAGTATGACAGTAGACGGTTCTACCGGCTTTCTCTTAGCGCTGAATGTTAGGTGGCGCTCACCAAATCCGACACGCCACGCTGTACAAACTGCTTCGGGCGGAGGAGAGCAATTGGGAGAGTACAAGCCTCATAATAATGCGGGGAAATGCAGTCTAAAGACTAAATGTCATGGCAGGGCAGACCAGGCCCTAAGTATTGCTTTTCTGATCCGGCAGCGTCTGCAACTTGTTTTGTTCTAGACGTATTGGTGTTACCTTTTATCTGGAGTAAACTAGTCAGGCCGAGAGAGGGATCATGCTGCATGGGCAACCCATGGTCTCTAAATTCGGCCCAGGCTTTGTGCTACTGATGGGTGTAACTTCATTTTACAAATTATCGTCTGTCAAGACGGCAAGATGCCAGTCAGTCATTGCACATAGGCATTCCACATTAGACTATTTATCTCTTGCGGTTGTGGAAGTCAAGGGGAATCCACTATATTAATTTCCCGAAATGACATTTGTGGGCAGTCACTATTGCAAATCTATGTAGGAGCGTTCCGATTGTCCTCTGATAAAGTTCATTTCTAATTATTTAACTGCGACTTCAATGGACGATATCACGGCTCGGATTCTTATCCTTGCTATCTCTACTTATTTGATTAGCTGGCTACTCTTCATTATCGATCAAACGGAGAAATATGTTGGCTTTCCTCTGTTCTTTATTCTCACAGTGAATGCACGGTTCTGCTTGGATGGAGAGCAGTGAGCAATCTATGAGGTATTCTTGTTCCTTATTTGTGATTTCAACGAGTTATCATGATAATGGGATTAAAAGCATAGACTCCGTGTTTCTGTATACTAATTTAATAATACAGCCAACACAACATGACGAACGATCTGTCAGTGAATCGATGGACATTATCATGAATATCGGGAAAATTCGTATTGCCCATTCGTGTAATGTAAGGATCACGCAATATTGGGACAACATTATGCAGCACTTCGCAACGCATGTCGTAACTAATCGAGAGACAGTTACATCTCCTTAAATCTTCCTGTCTGTCCGTCCGTCCGTCCCTCCCTCCCTACGTCCGTCCGCCCACCCACCAGTCCGTCTTTGCCTGCCTGCCTGCCTGCCTGCCTGCCTGTCACTCTTCTCTCTCTCACTCTCTCTCCCGCTGTCTGTCCACCCACCCGCCCACCCATCCGCCCGCCTGCCTCTTACTGCCTCTCTCTCTTTCTCTCTGTCCGTCCGTCCGTCCGCCTTCTCGCCAGCCCTCCTGTCTCTCTGTCTTCCTGCCTGTCTAATTTACTGTCTGTTGCACCTTTCATTCTCCTCCTCCTCCTCCTCCCTTCTTCTTCTTCTTCTTCTTCTTCTTCTTCTTCTTCTTCTTCTTCTTCTTCTTCTTCTTCTTCTTCTTCTTCTTCTTCTTCTTCTTCTTCTTCTTCTTCTTCTTCTTCTTCTTCTTCTTCTTCTTTGTTCATCCAGAGAGGTTTTTCGGACGTGACTGCGTTGTGACTGTTTACAGCAGAGCTGCGTTCTTGCGCCGTTAGGCCGACACATCCGACTTCTGTGAGCATATGTTGACCGGGTTAACCTTCCCGAATTCGTCCGTCTTATATACGTACTTGTGTTAATTTAACTGTGAACGCCGTTTATTTCAATCTTAGTCTTAGAACTGTCTCAATATCTACTCTACTAGTGTCTCATTACAGTTTTGCTGTAGTGTTTAGCGCGCTTCTTTGCCAAGACAGTAGTTAGGTTCGATCCCCAGCAATAGCCGGATTATTTTCCTTCCAGTCTGTGGGTTCGACTTAACGTCATTAAGATGGGAACTGGTTTATGTTGATAAAGTTGGGAACTGTCTTGGATTCAGAAGCGTTTAGAAAGAGAATTGGCCATTGCATGTCATTACTCAGTGGCCTAGAATGTGTGAAGGTGCCACGTAACACTTTAGAATGAGATACAGAATTTATAAGTGAGAGAGATTCCCGAAGAGTTAATCTCAAAGAAGCAAGCAGCAAAAGTAGCCAAGTGACGTCACGATGGGAAAAAAACTTCACGGAATGATACAGTAGTTCTGCTGGACGGTTGTTCTTGACGACGAGCTGGAATAATAGATACAACAATTCTACGGCAGAAGGCCTTACAATTTAGGCCACAGAGTAATCTTTTACACTCTTGTAACCTGCACTTGAAACTACCTTCAACATTTAGTATAACGGTAGTCATCTTGTGCTGTGTTCATGTCTTTTATCATCGACGCGTAAACCTAACCTGGTGGAAATCACCTAATGCTATATAGTGCTAGCGCCTGCTATTGTCAATCACCAGTCAAGATAATTAAAACCACTTAACTATACCAGGTCAGGCAAATAGAGAACGGCGCTACATGGGAGCTATAAATAAGTGATTGTATTGTGAACTGCTGCAGTGTTTGTCTTTCACGGTTCTTCCCAGTCATCGTTTGTTTATGCGAAGCTAAATGTGAAATTCAATCCCGCCTTATCAAGGCTCGAGAAAACATGCATGCAATGTCTATGGCTGGATCTTTAATGAAAAATTCTCCACACAAAGACAAGTGTTCAGGTGGAGGACAATACGTCAATACTAGTTTGTTCAGTGAAGCTCAATAAAGCGTTTCCCTCCTGCGAACCTCAATCTCTGGGTCGTAGATCCGATGTAGTGGAGTAGCGTGGACAATAGCAGATTCCTTGTGCACGTTGGATATATTAAAAAAGCCTTTGATATTTAAAAATAAGAATAAGTATATGGTTTATATAGTTGGGCTGCAAGATTTCGTGTGAAGAAAAACTACCCACGAAACAATGTGTATTGTATATGCGTTAGTGAGAAAGCAAAGTACTAAGGACAGAATATTTTCTGTGGTGGACAGGGAAGGCAAAGAAGAGATTCACAGCAGAATGCCTATTGACACGAAGCACAGGGAATTGAACACATGAGGTCATGCGCAAAAGGTAAAGAAAGGGATAGAAGAATAATAAAAGGGGGTTAGAGCAGATGAAAAAATGTATTGGTGGAGAGTGGAAACACACACACTCTCTCCACCCGTGCAACAAACACAGGAGATAAACGAGAAAAGAAAGACAAATGTGTAGGTTCTTGTGCATCCTACACCCTAAACAGTACTCTGTGATAGGCAGTCGATATTAACAACAACAGTACACACACAAGGAACAATTCGACCACAATGTACAGCGAGATGACTACACAAGCCAAGCCAAATAAATGAAATAACGTCAACATCCTAACTGTAACAACAAACTAACTGTATTGTACTCTAGAAAACTTCCAACTATGACAAAGCATCTCATACAATGAATGCACAGTACGTTCAGCAATGCAGGACTCGATACAACAGTGATCGATCAATTGCAGTGGTTTTCACTTAAGAACATCAATAGCTATACAATACAACTATCCTACTAGTAACACTACTATAATCTAGGGCCAAGATCGACCAAACATCTATTACAACAATAAACGACAGCCGACTACATAGTGGCCAAATTACCAAAAAATAGAGAGATTATTATACGCCTGAAGACAGAACCAATTACTAAGTCAGAAACGTTATTTATATGCCTGTGTGAGGTGTGAAATTATTAGACTAGGTAATACTCATTGAAATCTCAGTTAGGATATCATCCGAATATGCCTTCTCTAGGTAGCCTGGAATTGGCTCGTTGTCCCCCACGTGAGGGTCTCTACTACAAAGCAAGTACCCTACACGAAAAATAATATTAAAGACTGTGAATGTAGGTTCCCTAGGAAGGCGTGGGGATCAAGGAACTTTACTACTGTCCCCAGGGACTGAAATACCCTATGTTATATTGATAAATTTGGGCCAATATGTAGGTCTCATCGCTCACAAATAATCCCCACTGCCTCTCAATGTTTTATGTATATACCAGCCATCCAGGGACTGACAGGACATACATAGACATTATTGAACAACCAGTGTCTTTACATAACAAAACAATGTTGTCACAGAACATGGTGTACTGTGTATACATAACAACCAGATTTGTCAGGTAGCAATGTATACTTTCCGTATATGACAAACATGAGTGTCACCGAACAAGATGTAAACAAAAAAACAATCAGTTTATTTATTTATTTATTTATTAAGGAATATCCAACTACAGTTCACAATGAATGGCAGGGGGTAATTGCAAATCATTCCTTCAATAATCACATGATATGATCTAATACACCAAGTGATCCATTATAACAACATTATCTTGATGGCAACCCCATAAATAGATAGAATAATATCTTATACTATCAGTGGCTGCGGAGGTTTAAAAAAAAGTCACTGTTAGTAATGTTCTTGCTGAGGATTTGTCGTCTGGGAGTGTTAATAATGCTGTGGAATAGTTTGCTGGTAGGAATTCAAGTATGGTTTGTGTCCCAGTGGTACTGCTTGTTTCCAGAATTCCCAAGTATGTATGATGTTGATATCTAGGCTGGTAGGTATACATTTCTGCTGGAGTTTTAGAGTGACCAGGATCCCCAGGGATCATAACAATGTATATAATTTTCCCTGATACCATACGGGCTTTTTACAAAAGGTAAGAGTATACCATCATTTAGGCTGAGGGCTGGCATCTCTGCACGGACAGAATTCACCTTCACCATAATGTGCGGGAGCCTCAGCTTCTCTCGACCGGCCAACATATACCCTTCTTTCTGGAATAATGCAAACATAACCGACCTGTCTAAGCATCTCACACACACAATCAATATTCACAAATATACAAGCATTATTTATAAAACCTACATGGAATTTTTTAAAAAGAGGAGGGGGGGGGGGGTGTCGTGTCCTCCTTTACAGTGTCGTCCCTGGAGTGAAGAGAGTCGACACCCAAATTATAATATTTTCCTCTCAATATTCTGGAGAATCCACCAGCTTCCGTCCAACACACTCCATCAGCCCGTGGACACCTTTTCCTATCACTCTCTCACTGTCGTACTATGCCCCCTTCTCATACTGCCCCAACGCAACATACTCAACAACTCTTGCTTCTAAAAATTAATAAAGATTAATTTATTAAAAGAAAAGTGTAACGTATATGAGACGTGTATGTGAAGAAAATGTGTGACGTGTTCTATAAAGTGTGTAGAATCGGACTCTCAGACAACAACCCAGTCAGCTGATCCCAGCAAGGATAGACCACAGCACGTTACGTCAGAACATGTACTTCTCACCCAGTGCCGAAACCATCCTGCTGGATACTGATTTGCCTCTGTAGACCTCTGGTAATCCCATTTCATGATCATCCGAAATAGACACCGGTGGTATTAACAGTTAATCATGGACCGGTTGCACCCTACACAATGTCCGTTCCTATCGTTCATTAAAAAAAATGCACAAGTCCTTTGTAGTGTGTACACAGTTATTAATGTTAATTGTTAATGTACTTGTTCCTCACTCGTGTCTATCTATCCTCACGTATCATGTCTTGTGTTCTATTACACGAGATTATATCACACTAGGTAACTAGTATCAGTAATGTTCTCAGTTAGTTACTACTGTCTGATGTTGTGTGGTGCATCAGTAATCATCACTCTCTTTGGTGAATCAACTTCCTTCTAGCTTTAGTTACGTTCTGTACGCAACTTTATTGATTGTTGAACTGGTGTTCTTCCGAATGGGATTTGAATCTTTCCCAAAAACTTTTTGAGTTTCCTTGGATCTAGTAGGGAACCTAGAATAGAAACAACACATCTGGTGATAGTACTAGTCACTGATCCTTTCGGCTGAGTGTAAGCCTATCGCCTTGCTTAATGATCTTTAGCTAACTAAACTATGTCCTAGAGCAGATTAGCTACCCACCTAGGGCCGAATCAGGCTATGACAAGGAAAGACCCATACAGAGTGCAAAACCCCAGCGGGCAATTCCCCCGTCTCCCAATTATCCATCAGTACTCTATTCTTAACTAACAGAGCTAATATCACTATTCTACTCTAACTAGTTTCCACTAACAGTGCTAATCATCACACTATAGTTTAACAAGGCTACAGTCTATATTAATTAGAACTAATAGACTATATTGACTACCTTATGCAAAAACCGCCTCATTCCCGGGATGGCTACTACACTTTACCATAACGACACATGCTAGTTAATGTTAAATTATTCTAACACTGTAGAGCTCTCCAACAAACACGTCCATCCTAATCCACGGTTTTTGGTCAACTCCCCATCTCCAATCATGGTTTTCTGGCAAACCCCTAAAATTGGTCACGTGATATGGGTGACGTCCTGCAGGTGTTATTTGCGCATATCATCCATTGTCAAGAATCGATTTTTCCTGGCTTTAGTCCTTGTCAAAGTTGTCATCACTTGTTTAGATTCCCAAAACAAGCCAGCGAGTTCCTGTATACCCCCAACAACAGTCGCAAATAACCAGCCGTCAATCTTCTCGATGTTCCGGAAACTAAGAATTGACATATGTACTGTTACTTCCGTGCTAAGTACTTCCGTTTTCCCTCTGATATGTTTATGACTTGTCAAAGTGATATATGATTCAGCGCACTCACTTCCTCTATACCTCTGCCACTGTTTAATTTTGTCCGACAGGTGATGGCTAACATCCGATTGCCACTATGATCCCCCGGGCTCCATCTGCATTCAAATGTTGACAAACTGTCACGGCGATTGTCGGGATTCGTCTCCCGCACTTCCGAGTGTGGCCAATCCGTCAACCATATGTACAAGTACAACTGTTATTTCTGCCCGACCTGTTTTGGAAACACGTGCAGCCACAACTATGAATGTTTTCTCTGTATAAGTTGAAACACTTGTTGCTTAGCAGATAGTCCGGTTAATCAAAAAATCCTCTAGAATAATCAACCGGTTAAACACACGGTTTTATTTTGTGACATAGGCCCCCTCCTAAGAGAGTAGTCCATCTCACTCTTCTCCACCGTGAGTTTAATCCAGATGATTCATTCTTCTTCTTCAGGAGCTGGGTGTCTTGACAAGAAATCCGCTCCAACATTTTCCTTCCCAGGAATGTACTCTACTGTGAAATTATAAGGTTGAAGTAACAACGACCACCGCATCAAACGGGCGTTGAGCTTCTGAGAAGTAGCCAAGAACATCAGGGGTTGATGATCCGACTGGACTCGAAACTTAACTCCATACAAATATGGCTGAAATTTTTGCACTGCCCATACGAGGGACAAGCACTCTCTCTCGACGGTTGAATAATTCCTCTCCGCCTGTAGAAGTTTCTTACTTGCATATGCCACAGGTTTCAAAACCGAAGCATCGTATTTTCCTTCCTGTAACAAAGCGGCCCCAATTCCAATCGCACTCGCATCTGTTCTCAACACAAATTGTTTGGAAAGGTCAGAGAGCTGTAATACAGGTTTTCTGACCAAGGCCTCCTTTAACTGACTATAGGCATTCTCACATTCTGGTGTCCAAATGATTTGGTCCGGGAATCCCTTTTTCAAGGTTTCCGTCAACGGAGCTCCCAGTTCAGTGAAATGTGGGATAAATTTATGGTAGAACCCACACAACGAGAGAAAAGATCGCACATCCTTCTTCGTTTTTGGTCTAGGTGCATTTCTAATTTTCTCCAGGTTCTTCTCTTCTGGAACAATGTGTCCTGGAGTGATGGTGTGACCTAGAAATTCCAGAGTCTGGTAACCAATCATGCACTTGGTTGGACGAGCAGTAAGCCCTGCTTCCTTGAGCCTATTAAACACTCTCTCCAAGGATTGTAAGTGGTCATCCAGGCTGTCACTGGAAATCAGAATATCATCCATGAATGAGATTATGGATGGATCCTGTAACGGATCTAGTAAAGACCTCATCATGCGTGTAAACACACTAGTTGCATTGCTGAGTCCAAAGGGCATGACCTTGAATTCGTAGTGTCCACTGGGTGTACTGAAAGCTAACAGTGGTCGAATCTCCGGTTTGACTGGTATCTGATAGTACCCCCGACTCAGATCCACCTTTGAAAAGTACCGAGCCTTATGGAGCCTAGCGAATAACTGAGTTGGATTCGGCAAAGGTTCCACCTGAAACTGTGTATGACTGTTCAGAAGTCGGTAATCTATACACAACCTGTGTTCTCCACTTGGTTTGCGTAACAAAACTACCCCCGCATTGTATGGGGATGTGGATGGTGCAATCACGTCATCCTCCAGCAGTTTTTTTATTTCCTCCTCCAGGGCCTTTTCTTTAGAGAATGGCACTGGGTAAATCTTTTGGCGAACAGGCTCCTGTGTGGTCAAAGTCATCTCGAACTCAACCAACCTCGTTCGTCCTGGTTTATCAGTCAGTATCTCCTTATGAGACTTGAGAACCTGGGTTATCCTTTCCCTCTCCTGGGAGGTCAGATCAGGGTTCACTTGCACATCCCTATAGGTTTCCTGGTGTACTAAGGGATATTCCCTGCCCTCGCTGGTTCCCACTTCAGTCTCCACTGCAACTGCCATTGCCATGAGGTGAGCTGCCTTGTCTCCGGGTCTCTCTTCGTATTTCCGCAAGAGATTGATATGGAAAATCTTCGACTTTCCCCGGATCCGGATTTGATAGTTGGTTCTGGATATCAACCTTTCCACGGTAAATGGTCCTTGCCAACCTATCTCCAGTTTGTTGTTTCCCGTTGGGAGTAGCAACAAGACTTTATCTCCCACCTCTAGAGATCTTTCTTTAGACCTACGGTTGTAGTAAGCCGCATGTCTTTTCCTGGCCTTTTTCAAGTTTTGATTTGCCAGAGTCCATCCCTTGTGGAGTTTTTCTTTCAGTTCCTCCACGTATTTATAGGATGAGATCACTTCTTCTGACGTCCCCTCTTCAGTCCAACTCCTCAACATGGCTTCCAACGGTCCTTTGATTGGACGACCAAACAGCAACGTAGCGGGTGGTAGTCCTGTTGAGCCATGAGGAACTTCCCGATAGGCAAAGAGTGCTGATGGGATATATTCATCCCACCTATCAGGTTTTTCCTGCGCTAGTTTCCTGAGCATTGTCATCAACGTGCCGTTGAAACGCTCCACTTGTCCATTGGCTTGAGGGTGGTAAGGGCTGGTATGTATGTGGTTAGAGTGAAACACCCTAAATACCTCCTCCATGAGTTTTCCACAAAACTGAGATCCATTGTCCGTCAGAATTTGATCCGGAAAGCCTAATCTGGTAAAGGCCTCCATCAGTGCGTCCGCCACTCTTTTCGAGTCAATCGTGGTCAACGGTATGGCTTCACCCCACATTGTACAGCAATCCACCATTGTGAGTATATACATGTTCCTCTTCCTAGTCCTGGGAAGTGGACCCACGATATCGATGGCTACCCTCTCGAAAGGAGAGTTCATGATGGGCATCTCACCCAACACCACCGGTGCTGTCCAGTGTTTCGGTGCCACCCTCTGGCACTCAGGGCATGACTTCACATACCGACGCACATCATCTGTCATTCCCGGCCAATAGTAGTGGCAGGAAATCCGCTGCATGGTGGCGGCAATACCCATGTGTCCACTAAAGGAGATGGTATGCCCCATATGAAGAATCTGGGACCGGTGAGCTTTCGGGACGACCAACTGACCGTATAGGTTGTCTCCCCTTCCTGCTCTCCTGTAGAGTATCCTATTCTTCATGTAGTACTGCCCCCGTCCTGGTGGATCAGCACTTTTCTGCAGCTTTTTGTAGCAAGGACGTAAAGTATCATCCTCACTCTGGACAGTTCGTAGCTCCCCCGGCATTGGGTTAGTCACAATTGCGTCTGCCTCTTCCGTTTTCGTCTGAGAGCGAGTCTGCATTGCTCCCATATGGATTGGCTCCCTGGGCATTCCCAGAAAGACATACCGGCAACCTAGGATGACTGGAAAAATGGGATCGGTCAATACCGCGGCCTTGATGGTGCCGGTGACGTACCTTGACCGAATCTCCACATTAGCAATAGGCAACTTCATGACTACAGCACTCTTCTGTGCAGGCTGTATATTCAATGTCTCACCTGTGAATTGTTCTGGATGTACCAGATCCACAGAAATCACGGCCTCCCCGTCCAGTCCTGTGTCGTATAAACACTCTACTTGACGACCGTTAACCTCTACCAATTCCACTACCGGTGGTTTTTCCTGGTCTGGAGTCTCTTCCTCGGTCTCGACCTGTTCGGTGGGCTCCACCTTAGGTTTCCCTGAGCACCCGACGAATTGAGTGTCTCCTGACTTTTCCCTGCAGTCAATAGCATTGTGCGTATTCGACTGACATTGGTTGCACCATTTCCCTGTCCTAGATTTTCTATTGTCGGACTTGAGTGAGCTCACCTGGTGGCGAGCTTCCTTGTTGACCTTGGCATTTTCCGTGACAACCTCCTTGGAAGTCACTTGACATGCTGCAAAGTGAGGGTTCTTAGCCTTCGATTTGCAGTCCCTCGTATTGTGAGAGGGTGACTTACAAATTGAACACCACTTCTCCGACCACGGTCGTTTCGGTGTAGAGCTTGAAGTGCTCTTGCTTCCCTCCTTCTTCTTCTCTGAACTATCCTCTGATTTTTGCACATAAGGTTCCCACTTTTTTGTTCCTGAGTTTTTGGTTTTCTTCTTGTCATGTTTCTCTTGACTTTTGGAGTTGGTGGAAAGGTTTTCCCCTGCCTCCCCATGTACTTCGACGAACCGTTCTGCTAATTTAGTCACGAGGTCAATACGTTCCGCTCCTTGTTCTCCCAGGAACGTCCTGAGAGGTTTAGACATTTGCTTCTTCAACTGGTCGACCATCATGAGCTCTTCCAGACTATCATAGTCATGTGCGAACCCAGCCAAATCCATCCACTTATGGAGATAAGATTTTAGACGCAAACTGTAGGCGGCAAACAACTCCCCCGGTTCTCGTTTCGCTGCTCGAAATTTTTTCCGGTAGGTATGTGACGTAACCTCGAATCGTTTCAGCAGAGCCGTCTTTAACTCGTCATAATTGTTCTCATGTCCTGGTGGCAGGCGAGAATAAACCTCGTAGCCGGTCCCGCGTAAACCCTGGGATAGCTTGAGATTCCATTTGTTACGCTCCAGACCCATAGCAACCGACATAGCCTCGAAGCGTTGAAGGTACTGGTCAATCTTCTCTTTGTCCTCCTCGTAGACCGCCAAAGGAAACTTCATGGCCTGGTACCCATGTCCACCTACTGGTGTTGAGCCTGGGATGGAGGAACCTCCAACTGCTCCCTCAGTTTCTCCATTAGATTGACTCTTCAACTCGAGTTCCCTCATCCGGTACTCGCGCTCCCTTTTCTGTGCTTCCTGTTCAGCTTATAATTTCCTAGTTGCTTGCTCAGCTTCAAATTTCCTAGCTGCTTGCTCAGCTTCAAATTTCTTAGCTGCTTGCTCAGCTTCCAATTTCTTAGCTGCTTGCTCAGCTTCCAATTTCTTAGCTGCTTGCTCAGCTTCCAATTTCTTAGCTGCTTGCTCAGCTTCCAATTTCTTAGCTGCTTGTTCCAACTCCATCCTTCTCAATTCCAGCTCGGCCTTTCGATCTTCCCGTTCTGCTTGACGATACTCTCTCTCCACTTCCTGTATGTAATCCGTTAGAGCAGAACCCGCCAATCCCATTTCTTCCCCCTTTGCCTTTAATTCTAACGTGGTTAGTTTAGGGGTGGCCATTATACAGAGAGGTAAGCTAGCAGGTCGAGTACAATATAACTGCAAATTACTATACAGACATATGAACAAGTACTATAAATCTAGATATTACCACGCACAGCACATTCACTCAGTGACAAGAGTAGAATCAGGACCACAGACCTATGCAGACGTGTGAAGTGTGAACAGGTAAGATATTAGTCCTAACCCCTATCCACATTCACTCTAGCTGGATTCACCAAAATGATATCTCCCTCTTATAACTAAGGATCCCGTGTCAAAAGACCCCGTTGTCAGAAGATCCCACTGTCAAAGGTTCCTGCTTGCAGGAGATCTCGCTGTCCAAGGATTCCGTTTACGAGAGATCCCGCTGTCCAAAGAACCCATTTACGAGAGATCCCGCTGTCCAAAGATCCCGTTTACGAGAGATCCCGCTGTCCAAAGATCCCGTTTACGAGAGATCCCGCTGTCCAAAGATTCCGTTTACGAGAGATCCCGCTGTCCAAAGATCCCGTTTACGAGAGATCCCGCTGTCCAAAGATCCCGTTTACGAGCCCCCAATAATGTCGTGTCCTCCTTTACAGTGTCGTCCCTGGAGTGAAGAGAGTCGACACCCACATTATAATATTTTCCTCTCAATATTCTGGAGAATCCACCAGCTTCCGTCCAACACACTCCATCAGCCCGTGGACACCTTTTCCTATCACTCTCTCACTGTCGTACTATGCCCCCTTCTCATACTTCCCCAACGCAACATACTCAACAACTCTTGCTTCTAAAAATTAATAAAGATTAATTTATTAAAAGAAAAGTGTAACGTATATGAGACGTGTATGTGAAGAAAATGTGTGACGTGTTCTATAAAGTGTGTAGAATCGGACTCTCAGACAACAACCCAGTCAGCTGATCCCAGCAAGGATAGACCACAGCACGTTACGTCAGAACATGTACTTCTCACCCAGTGCCGAAACCATCCTGCTGGATACTGATTTGCCTCTGTAGACCTCTGGTAATCCCATTTCATGATCATCCGAAATAGACACCGGTGGTATTAACAGTTAATCATGGACCGGTTGCACCCTACACAATGTCCGTTCCTATCGTTCATTAAAAAAAATGCATAAGTCCTTTGTAGTGTGTACACAGTTATTACTGTTAATTGTTAATGTACTTGTTCCTCACTCGTGTCTATCTATCCTCACGTATCATGTCTTGTGTTCTATTACACGAGATTATATCACACTAGGTAACTAGTATCAGTAATGTTCTCAGTTAGTTACTACTGTCTGATGTTGTGTGGTGCATCAGTAATCATCACTCTCTTTGGTGAATCAACTTCCTTCTAGCTTTAGTTACGTTCTGTACGCAACTTTATTGATTGTTGAACTGGTGTTCTTCCGAATGGGATTTGAATCTTTCCCAAAAACTTTTTGAGTTTCCTTGGATCTAGTAGGGAACCTAGGATAGAAACAACACATCTGGTGATAGTACTAGTCACTGATCCTTTCGGCTGAGTGTAAGCCTATCGCCTTGCTTAATGATCTTTAGCTAACTAAACTATGTCCTAGAGCAGATTAGCTACCCACCTAGGGCCGAATCAGGCTATGACAAGGAAAGACCCATACAGAGTGCAAAACCCCAGTGGGCAATTCCCCCGTCTCCCAATTATCCATCAGTACTCTATTCTTAACTAGCAGAGCTAATATCACTATTCTACTCTAACTAGTTTCCACTAACAGTGCTAATCATCACACTATAGTTTAACAAGGCTACAGTCTATATTAATTAGAACTAATAGACTATATTGACTACCTTATGCAAAAACCGCCTCATTCCCGGGATGGCTACTACACTTTGCCATAACGACACATGCTAGTTAATGTTAAATTATTCTAACACTGTAGAGCTCTCCCACAAACACGTCCATCCTAATCCACGGTTTTTGGTCAACTCCCCATCTCCAATCATGGTTTTCTGGCAAACCCCTAAAATTGGTCACGTGATATGGGTGACGTCCTGCAGGTGTTATTTGCGCATATCATCCATTGTCAAGAATCGATTTTTCCTGGCTTTAGTCCTTGTCAAAGTTGTCATCACTTGTTTAGATTCCCAAAACAAGCCAGCGAGTTCCTGTATACCCCCAACAACAGTCGCAAATAACCAGCCGTCAATCTTCTCGATGTTCCGGAAACTAAGAATTGACATATGTACTGTTACTTCCGTGCTAAGTACTTCCGTTTTCCCTCTGATATGTTTATGACTTGTCAAAGTGATATATGATTCAGCGCACTCACTTCCTCTATACCTCTGCCACTGTTTAATTTTGTCCGACAGGTGATGGGTAACATCCGATTGCCACTATGATCCCCCGGGCTCCATCTGCATTCAAATGTTGACAAACTGTCACGGCGATTGTCGGGATTCGTCTCCCGCACTTCCGAGTGTGGCCAATCCGTCAACCATATGTACAAGTACAACTGTTATTTCTGCCCGACCTGTTTTGGAAACACGTGCAGCCACAACTATGAATGTTTTCTCTGTATAAGTTGAAACACTTGTTGCTTAGCAGATAGTCCGGTTAATCAAAAAATCCTCTAGAATAATCAACCGGTTAAACACACGGTTTTATTTTGTGACATAGGCCCCCTCCTAAGAGAGTAGTCCATCTCACTCTTCTCCACCGTGAGTTTAATCCAGATGATTCATTCTTCTTCTTCAGGAGCTGGGTGTCTTGACAAGAAATCCGCTCCAACATTTTCCTTCCCAGGAATGTACTCTACTGTGAAATTATAAGGTTGAAGTAACAACGACCACCGCATCAAACGGGCGTTGAGCTTCTGAGAAGTAGCCAAGAACATCAGGGGTTGATGATCCGACTGGACTCGAAACTTAACTCCATACAAATATGGCTGAAATTTTTGCACTGCCCATACGAGGGACAAGCACTCTCTCTCGACGGTTGAATAATTCCTCTCCGCCTGTAGAAGTTTCTTACTTGCATATGCCACAGGTTTCAAAACCGAAGCATCGTCTTTTCCTTCCTGTAACAAAGCGGCCCCAATTCCAATCGCACTCGCATCTGTTCTCAACACAAATTGTTTGGAAAGGTCAGGGAGCTGTAATACAGGTTTTCTGACCAAGGCCTCCTTTAACTGACTATAGGCATTCTCACATTCTGGTGTCCAAATGATTTGGTCCGAGAATCCCTTTTTCAAGGTTTCCGTCAACGGAGCTCCCAGTTCAGTGAAATGTGGGATAAATTTATGGTAGAACCCACACAACGAGAGAAAAGATCGCACATCCTTCTTCGTTTTTGGTCTAGGTGCATTTCTAATTTTCTCCAGGTTCTTCTCTTCTGGAACAATGTGTCCTGGAGTGATGGTGTGACCTAGAAATTCCAGAGTCTGGTAACCAATCATGCACTTGGTTGGACGAGCAGTAAGCCCTGCTTCCTTGAGCCTATTAAACACTCTCTCCAAGGATTGTAAGTGGTCATCCAGGCTGTCACTGGAAATCAGAATATCATCCATGAATGAGATTATGGATGGATCCTGTAACGGATCTAGTAAAGACCTCATCATGCGTGTAAACACACTAGGTGCATTGCTGAGTCCAAAGGGCATGACCTTGAATTCGTAGTGTCCACTGGGTGTACTGAAAGCTAACAGTGGTCGAATCTCCGGTTTGACTGGTATCTGATAGTACCCCCGACTCAGATCCACCTTTGAAAAGTACCGAGCCTTATGGAGCCTAGCGAATAACTGAGTTGGATTCGGCAAAGGTTCCACCTGAAACTGTGTATGACTGTTCAGAAGTCGGTAATCTATACACAACCTGTGTTCTCCACTTGGTTTGCGTAACAAAACTACCCCCGCATTGTATGGGGATGTGGATGGTGCAATCACGTCATCCTCCAGCAGTTTTTTTATTTCCTCCTCCAGGGCCTTTTCTTTAGAGAATGGCACTGGGTAAACCTTTTGGCGAACAGGCTCCTGTGTGGTCAAAGTCATCTCGAACTCAACCAACCTCGTTCGTCCTGGTTTATCAGTCAGTATCTCCTTATGAGACTTGAGAACCTGGGTTATCCTTTCCCTCTCCTGGGAGGTCAGATCAGGGTTCACTTGCACATCCCTATAGGTTTCCTGGTGTACTAAGGGATATTCCCTGCCCTCGCTGGTTCCCACTTCAGTCTCCACTGCAACTGCCATTGCCATGAGGTGAGCTGCCTTTTCTCCGGGTCTCTCTTCGTATTTCCGCAAGAGATTGATATGGAAAATCTTCGACTTTCCCCGGATCCGGATTTGATAGTTGGTTCTGGATATCACACTTTCCACGGGAAATGGTCCTTGCCAACCTATCTCCAGTTTGTTGTTTCCCGTTGGGAGTAGCAACAAGACTTTATCTCCCACCTCTAGAGATCTTTCTTTAGACCTACGGTTGTAGTAAGCCGCATGTCTTTTCCTGGCCTTTTTCAAGTTTTGATTTGCCAGAGTCCATCCCTTGTGGAGTTTTTCTTTCAGTTCCTCCACGTATTTATAGGATGAGATCACTTCTTCTGACGTCCCCTCTTCAGTCCAACTCCTCAACATGGCTTCCAACGGTCCTTTGATTGGACGACCAAACAGCAACGTAGCGGGTGGTAGTCCTGTTGAGCCATGAGGAACTTCCCGATAGGCAAAGAGTGCTGATGGGATATATTCATGCCACCTATCAGGTTTTTCCTGCGCTAGTTTCCTGAGCATTGTCATCAACGTGCCGTTGAAACGCTCCACTTGTCCATTGGCTTGAGGGTGGTAAGGGCTGGTATGTATGTGGTTAGAGTGAAACATCCTAAATACCTCCTCCATGAGTTTTCCACAAAACTGAGATCCATTGTCCGTCAGAATTTGATCCGGAAAGCCTAATCTGGTAAAGGCCTCCATCAGTGCGTCCGCCACTCTTTTCGAGTCAATCGTGGTCAACGGTATGGCTTCACCCCACATTGTACAGCAATCGACCATTGTGAGTATATACATGTTCCTCTTCCTAGTCCTGGGAAGTGGACCTACGATATCGATGGCTACCCTCTCGAAAGGAGAGTTCATGATGGGCATCTCACCCAACACCACCGGTGCTGTCCAGTGTTTCGGTGCCACCCTCTGGCACTCAGGGCATGACTTCACATACCGACGCACATCATCTGTCATTCCCGGCCAATAGTAGTGGCAGGAAATCCGCTGCATGGTGGCGGCAATACCCATGTGTCCACTAAAGGAGATGGTATGCCCCATATGAAGAATCTGGACCGGTGAGCTTTCGGGACGACCAACTGACCGTATAGGTTGTCTCCCCTTCCTGCTCTCCTGTAGAGTATCCTATTCTTCATGTAGTACTGCCCCCGTCCTGGTGGATCAGCACTTTTCTGCAGCTTTTTGTAGCAAGGACGTAAAGTATCATCCTCACTCTGGACAGTTCGTAGCTCCCCCGGCATTGGGTTAGTCACAATTGCGTCTGCCTCTTCCGTTTTCGTCTGAGAGCGAGTCTGCATTGCTCCCATATGGATTGGCTCCCTGGGCATTCCCAGAAAGACATACCGGCAACCTAGGATGACTGGAAAAATGGGATCGGTCAATACCGCGGCCTTGATGGTGCCGGTGACGTACCTTGACCGAATCTCCACATTAGCAATAGGCAACTTCATGACTACAGCACTCTTCTGTGCAGGCTGTATATTCAATGTCTCACCTGTGAATTGTTCTGGATGTACCAGATCCACAGAAATCACGGCCTCCCCGTCCAGTCCTGTGTCGTATAAACACTCTACTTGACGACCGTTAACCTCTACCAATTCCACTACCGGTGGTTTTTCCTGGTCTGGAGTCTCTTCCTCGGTCTCGACCTGTTCGGTGGGCTCCACCTTAGGTTTCCCTGAGCACCCGACGAATTGAGTGTCTCCTGACTTTTCCCTGCAGTCAATAGCATTGTGCGTATTCGACTGACATTGGTTGCACCATTTCCCTGTCCTAGATTTTCTATTGTCGGACTTGAGTGAGCTCACCTGGTGGCGAGCTTCCTTGTTGACCTTGGCATTTTCCGTGACAACCTCCTTGGAAGTCACTTGACATGCTGCAAAGTGAGGGTTCTTAGCCTTCGATTTGCAGTCCCTCGTATTGTGAGAGGGTGACTTACAAATTGAACACCACTTCTCCGACCACGGTCGTTTAGGTGTAGAGCTTGAAGTGCTCTTGCTTCCCTCCTTCTTCTTCTCTGAACTATCCTCTGATTTTTGCACATAAGGTTCCCACTTTTTTGTTCCTGAGTTTTTGGTTTTCTTCTTGTCATGTTTCTCTTGACTTTTGGAGTTGGTGGAAAGGTTTTCCCCTGCCTCCCCATGTACTTCGACGAACCGTTCTGCTAATTTAGTCACGAGGTCAATACGTTCCGCTCCTTGTTCTCCCAGGAACGTCCTGAGAGGTTTAGACATTTGCTTCTTCAACTGGTCGACCATCATGAGCTCTTCCAGACTATCATAGTCATGTGCGAACCCAGCCAAATCCATCCACTTATGGAGATAAGATTTTAGACGCAAACTGTAGGCGGCAAACAACTCCCCCGGTTCTCGTTTCGCTGCTCGAAATTTTTTCCGGTAGGTATGTGACGTAACCTCGAATCGTTTCAGCAGAGCCGTCTTTAACTCGTCATAATTGTTCTCATGTCCTGGTGGCAGGCGAGAATAAACCTCGTAGCCGGTCCCGCGTAAACCCTGGGATAGCTTGAGATTCCATTTGTTACGCTCCAGACCCATAGCAACCGACATAGCCTCGAAGCGTTGAAGGTACTGGTCAATCTTCTCTTTGTCCTCCTCGTAGACCGCCAAAGGAAACTTCATGGCCTGGTACCCATGTCCACCTACTGGTGTTGAGCCTGGGATGGAGGAACCTCCAACTGCTCCCTCAGTTTCTCCATTAGATTGACTCTTCAACTCGAGTTCCCTCATCCGGTACTCGCGCTCCCTTTTCTGTGCTTCCTGTTCAGCTTATAATTTCCTAGTTGCTTGCTCAGCTTCAAATTTCCTAGCTGCTTGCTCAGCTTCAAATTTCTTAGCTGCTTGCTCAGCTTCCAATTTCTTAGCTGCTTGCTCAGCTTCCAATTTCTTAGCTGCTTGCTCAGCTTCCAATTTCTTAGCTGCTTGCTCAGCTTCCAATTTCTTAGCTGCTTGTTCCAACTCCATCCTTCTCAATTCCAGCTCGGCCTTTCGATCTTCCCGTTCTGCTTGACGATACTCTCTCTCCACTTCCTGTATGTAATCCGTTAGAGCAGAACCCGCCAATCCCATTTCTTCCCCCTTTGCCTTTAATTCTAACGTGGTTAGTTTAGGGGTGGCCATTATACAGAGAGGTAAGCTAGCAGGTCGAGTACAATATAACTGCAAATTACTATACAGACATATGAACAAGTACTATAAATCTAGATATTACCACGCACAGCACATTCACTCAGTGACAAGAGTAGAATCAGGACCACAGACCTATGCAGACGTGTGAAGTGTGAACAGGTAAGATATTAGTCCTAACCCCTATCCACATTCACTCTAGCTGGATTCACCAAAATGATATCTCCCTCTTATAACTAAGGATCCCGTGTCAAAAGACCCCGTTGTCAGAAGATCCCACTGTCAAAGGTTCCTGCTTGCAGGAGATCTCGCTGTCCAAGGATTCCGTTTACGAGAGATCCCGCTGTCCAAAGATCCCATTTACGAGAGATCCCGCTGTCCAAAGATCCCGTTTACGAGAGATCCCGCTGTCCAAAGATCCCGTTTACGAGAGATCCCGCTGTCCAAAGATTCCGTTTACGAGAGATCCCGCTGTCCAAAGATCCCGTTTACGAGAGATCCCGCTGTCCAAAGATCCCGTTTACGAGCCCCCAATAATGTCGTGTCCTCCTTTACAGTGTCGTCCCTGGAGTGAAGAGAGTCGACACCCACATTATAATATTTTCCTCTCAATATTCTGGAGAATCCACCAGCTTCCGTCCAACACACTCCATCAGCCCGTGGACACATTTTCCTATCACTCTCTCACTGTCGTACTATGACCCCTTCTCATACTGCCCCAACGCAACATACTCAACAACTCTTGCTTCTAAAAATTAATAAAGATTAATTTATTAAAAGAAAAGTGTAACGTATATGAGACGTGTATGTGAAGAAAATGTGTGACGTGTTCTATAAAGTGTGTAGAATCGGACTCTCAGACAACAACCCAGTCAGCTGATCCCAGCAAGGATAGACCACAGCACGTTACGTCAGAACATGTACTTCTCACCCAGTGCCGAAACCATCCTGCTGGATACTGATTTGCCTCTGTAGACCTCTGGTAATCCCATTTCATGATCATCCGAAATAGACACCGGTGGTATTAACAGTTAATCATGGACCGGTTGCACCCTACACAATGTCCGTTCCTATCGTTCATTAAAAAAAATGCACAAGTCCTTTGTAGTGTGTACACAGTTATTAATGTTAATTGTTAATGTACTTGTTCCTCACTCGTGTCTATCTATCCTCACGTATCATGTCTCGTGTTCTATTACACGAGATTATATCACACTAGGTAACTAGTATCAGTAATGTTCTCAGTTAGTTACTACTGTCTGATGTTGTGTGGTGCATCAGTAATCATCACTCTCTTTGGTGAATCAACTTCCTTCTAGCTTTAGTTACGTTCTGTACGCAACTTTATTGATTGTTGAACTGGTGTTCTTCCGAATGGGATTTGAATCTTTCCCAAAAACTTTTTGAGTTTCCTTGGATCTAGTAGGGAACCTAGGATAGAAACAACACATCTGGTGATAGTACTAGTCACTGATCCTTTCGGCTGAGTGTAAGCCTATCGCCTTGCTTAATGATCTTTAGCTAACTAAACTATGTCCTAGAGCAGATTAGCTACCCACCTAGGGCCGAATCAGGCTATGACAAGGAAAGACCCATACAGAGTGCAAAACCCCAGCGGGCAATTCCCCCGTCTCCCAATTATCCATCAGTACTCTATTCTTAACTAGCAGAGCTAATATCACTATTCTACTCTAACTAGTTTCCACTAACAGTGCTAATCATCACACTATAGTTTAACAAGGCTACAGTCTATATTAATTAGAACTAATAGACTATATTGACTACCTTATGCAAAAACCGCCTCATTCCCGGGATGGCTACTACACTTTGCCATAACGACACATGCTAGTTAATGTTAAATTATTCTAACACTGTAGAGCTCTCCCACAAACACGTCCATCCTAATCCACGGTTTTTGGTCAACTCCCCATCTCCAATCATGGTTTTCTGGCAAACCCCTAAAATTGGTCACGTGATATGGGTGACGTCCTGCAGGTGTTATTTGCGCATATCATCCATTGTCAAGAATCGATTTTTCCTGGCTTTAGTCCTTGTCAAAGTTGTCATCACTTGTTTAGATTCCCAAAACAAGCCAGCGAGTTCCTGTATACCCCCAACAACAGTCGCAAATAACCAGCCGTCAATCTTCTCGATGTTCCGGAAACTAAGAATTGACATATGTACTGTTACTTCCGTGCTAAGTACTTCCGTTTTCCCTCTGATATGTTTATGACTTGTCAAAGTGATATATGATTCAGCGCACTCACTTCCTCTATACCTCTGCCACTGTTTAATTTTGTCCGACAGGTGATGGGTAACATCCGATTGCCACTATGATCCCCCGGGCTCCATCTGCATTCAAATGTTGACAAACTGTCACGGCGATTGTCGGGATTCGTCTCCCGCACTTCCGAGTGTGGCCAATCCGTCAACCATATGTACAAGTACAACTGTTATTTCTGCCCGACCTGTTTTGGAAACACGTGCAGCCACAACTATGAATGTTTTCTCTGTATAAGTTGAAACACTTGTTGCTTAGCAGATAGTCCGGTTAATCAAAAAATCCTCTAGAATAATCAACCAGCCGGTCTCTCTGGCTGTGGGGTTACAACACTTTCTCTCTGTAATCCCGTTTATCACGCAGAGTCTCGTAGCGGAGCGAGAGCTGAGGCGGTTCGACCCCCGCTCGTGACTTGCGGGATACTGAGCCGGCCGCTCAGAAAGCAATGGCAAACTACTGAGCGTAATCTTGCCAAGAGATCAACATACAGCTGAAAGATGCTGGTGTTGACAGCTAAGTCCTGTAAAGGATATGCTTTAAAAAAAAAAAAAAAAAAAAAAAAAAATAATCAACCGGTTAAACACACGGTTTTATTTTGTGACAGGGGGGTGGTTCCACTCCCAGGTGATATCACCACTCTCCTCTCCTTGGATGTAAGGTATTAAAACATATGTTGGAGCAAGACCAGTATCTATTGATAAGGCAGTATTTGTTCTCCAGTAAATTGTTAGTTTCCTCATGAGATAAACTCAGAATGATACAATGATATCAAGATAAGGAAAAGTTATCCCAATGAGCTCAAGTCCAGTTGAGAAGAAGGACTGGTCAGATCAAAATAAGTGGAACAAAGCATGTTATGGCAGATATCTGTTAGAACGATGCCTGTTGGAATTCTGCATATCAAGATGAATGCACTGGGTGACATTTTCAAGTTAAAGCAAAGCATGAGGAAATATATGTAGATTAAGACAAAACATAATACCTGGCCCTCTCTTCAACCTTTCAGCATCCTACTTCTGTCATATAAGATCTGACCTTCATTTCTTCTTCCTTCCTTCTGCGTTCATCCGGGTTTTTTTTTTCCAGATGTGACTGCGTTGTGCCTGTTTACAGCAGAGCTGCGTTCTTGCGCCGTTAGGCCGACACATCCGACTTCTGCGGGCATTTGTTGACCGGGTTAACCTTCCCGGGGGACCTTCATTTCTCAGGAGTTAGACCCGACTCTCAAGTGTCTTTCTCATTCTTCATCAGAAAAAGGAACAGTTATGAACTAACATCACATATAAAACTCTCACAATGAAAATAATACTATCTTTCATGAACAATGCAAAAGCCATAACATAGATATGCATCTAATATATTCAGTACTTCAAATGCAATGACATGTGTCTCTCCCAGCTGTTCTCTCTTGAGCAACCATGGGGTAAAGACGATGGTATTCAACCCATCCATTGTCGTAAGTTAGTATCGTGCACACCTGTAAGTTAAATTCTGCTGTATGACCCTTTATCTGAACGCAGTTTGGCAGGTACTGAACGTAACAATAAATTAGTCATCAGCCCTAATGTGGTTGATGATGTCATTGAATGCAACGTCTAACAACATTTTAGTACAAGGTGCATCTATTTTCTTTGATAATTGAACATTAATTTTCATGCAAAAACATGGCAATTTTACATAGCATTCTCACGAAAGAGAAGTACAAAGCAGTCACATGATATATTAAGAATTATGTGGGTCTTTTCACAGGAAGTTTAAGATATGTACTCGTAGAATCATTTACTCTTGTAGAATCATCAATGCATCGAATGTTCATTTGAAATGTGCATTATAAGCGCATTGAGAGAAAGGCATCTATATGCATTTAAGATGGAATAGCATGCTTTTACATATAAAAGAGACTTTGCATTCTTAGGAGAAAGATTCTAACCTGGTGAGTGCAGAAAGGACACAGGCATGGCGTCGTACAGGATTTTATTTCTCGAACAGGAACATTTTTTTATAAGGTAACATGGTTACACCATTATACATAAACACTGCGTTACTTTTCTGGTAAGGAACGTCAATTAAGGACTTCTAGTGTGTGCTGGCCGAGGGGTTACAACACTTTCTCCGTAATCCCGTTTATCATGCAGAGTCTCGTAGCAGGGCGAGAGCTGGGAGCGGTTCGACCCCCGCTGGTGACTTGCGGGATAACTGAGCCGGCCGCTCAGAAAGCAATGGCAAACTACTGAGCGTAATCTTGCCAAGAAATCAACATACAGCTGAAAGATGCTGATGTTGACAGCGATGTCCTGTAAAGGATATGCAAAACAAAACAGTGTGGTTTGAATCTGAACATTCTCTGTCTCGAGGCAAAACGAACAGACAATGCATCGTCCCTCCTATACATAGTGTTATTGGTGGCCTTGTGGTTTATTCTTGAAACTTCCAGAATACATAATTTCAAATCCTTTTGCTGCAGAATAGTTATTGTGTGTTTTAAAGATGGAACTCAAAGAAGAGTACTATAACATTATGTGTTGAAGAGGGAAGACACTATTTGTTTGTACCAAAAAGGAAGAGTATGGAACGGACCTAAGGTAATGAATGTTCTTGTAGGGGAGACTAAGGAAGAAGATGAAGGCATAAACGATTCAACCATGCATCTCTGAATTTCTGCTGTGGTTGCATATTGTATACAGTACTAGATTAGTAATGCCCAGCTCATTTAGCATTCTCTATTGTACCTCTCTCCTCCCCCATCTCCATTTTTTGCTGGTGCACACAATGCTAATGTCAGTTCAGCACCGATTGGTTCACTGATTACCAGCTTTTGAAATGGGAAGGAAATGAGGCCAGAAGGAAGAGTCATAGGCCAGGTTCGTGTATATGGGGATGTGAAATATGTGAAAACGTATCAATTCACGCCTGAAAGTCAGCATATACCTCATGATTACATCTACGCCGAGGCTAAATCGGCAGTCATATTGTAGTGTTAGCAAACGTGACGAAACAAGCAGCACTACATGATCTTTTGTTGTTGTTGTTGCATATCCCTTACTGGACGTTGCAGTCAACATCATCATTTTTCAGCTGCTGTTGATGTACTAGGCAAGATTACGCTCAGTAGTTTGCCATTGCTTTCTGAGCGGCTAACTCACATACCCCGTAAGTTACCAACGCGGCGAGAACCGCTACCGATTCTCGCGCAGGTTACGTTACTCACGAGAATATACGGGATTACGGAGAACAATTTTAACACCTAGGCCTGGGAGACCGGCCTACATCATCTAGAGTTAATAATAACAACAACACAGGAGGTAAAACATCAGGAGAAAAGATGCAACATAATTCAATAAAAGCCAGTATTCAATCAAATGAAGAACAGCGTTTGTAAGATAAATGTGTCGACGTTTCTAAGATAAATCTGTCGACGTATCTCAGATTGCGAGTGTCGGGACGCTACATTTTGTCCGTAATATTAATGTATGTGTGTGGATATCGAATCTTGAATAAGAAGAAAGCAAAGGACACCAAAACATGCTTTCTTCGTAGAATGCAAAGTATCCAAAAGGAAGACTTGAAATACCAAGATTCACATAGCACTGCATTCAACACTCACACAGTCAGGCTGCTGCCCACGTGAGGACACCACAGTTATCATTAGTGATCACTTGTGAATACTTTCTGAGAAGGAATTTGGAGATAATTGTACAGCCGGAAAGATAAACGGATTAAGTGCCAAGGGATGATAAATCGGCTGATTCAAACTTCCCGTAACTGCAATGAGCTTATAAACAAACTACAGTTAAAATAGCAATACAGTAGTTTTACCTTTACAACCCACAATAGTTTGATATATAATTCAACAAGTCTGCTCTCATATTAACATATGGAGCGCCTTATGGGAATGTCCACAGTGCAGTGAAGTCAGTTCTTAACTCAACTCAACTCAACTCAAGTCATAACAGTGACACGCTTGTACTTCCTGCTTTCCGCCATCCACATTTATTTGGTCCAAATGTACGCTTTGCTTGGCACTGAATCTGTTAAGAGCCTACAAAGAGCAGTTCGGAAAGAACAATGATAGATGGTCTGGTTCGTAGAAGAGGATACAGCCCGAAGATGTCAGTAGAGCAACCTTCTCCAAACATTTGCTGCATGATGACGATGGTAGACACAGGGGAACATTGCTAGATTGCTTGACGGGTGGCAGAGTTGTGCAGGAGACAAACAACTGCTGAATTCGTCAATAACTATACGTCCCCATAGTTGTAACTGAACAAAAGCGCATGCCAATATTTTATTCCGGCTGAAAATATCAGGTCTGAGCTAAGATTAAGGTAAGGGTGCTTGTGCAGGTGAAGTTTTTGCCGACGAGTTCCGTCATCAATGACGAGACCACGACCTCGCTCGTCACTATTACCTGACTACAAGGTTTTGCTGCGGGCCATCTCTGACGTGTGCAGCAGCTAAGATGGGAAACACGAGAATGTTGTGTTGTCTTGAGGGAACTCAGTACTGCGATGACGCAAAACTCTACATCATGGAGTAAATTGGATGAGGGCGACGAGCGGAAAGCTGGCTCTTGATCCGGGAGCCGGTAATCAGAACTAGACTAAACAATAAACATGCCTGTGTCGTATTTGTAAATACCTGATGAGCATGGAACCATAGTGAAATAATCATCGGGATAGTTAAGTAGCGAACGACATAGTTAATTAACGAACGACATAATTAAGTAATGAATGGCATAATTAATAAGTAATCAGTACATCTGAAGTCGGAGCGGGCTCGCCTGAATGGCGAGGGACACCGGTAAAATGGAAAGCAAGTCCACACGCAAAGTTCACTACCTTACTACTTTAAACAGTGTGTAAGGACTACGCTTGAGTTTAAGCGAGCGAACAAAAAGAAAAATAAGAAGAAGAAGTAATCAGTGACGTAGCTAAATGATCAACGACATAGTTGAAATAATAGATGTACATTAGTGAAAACATTTGGTGAGATGTACATTAGTGAAAACATTTGATGTATCTGTTGTCTTAAACTGCACCTTTGCTCATCGTGGCATGTCAGCTGCCGAGGCGTATGACGAGTTCAGACGCCGTGTCGCTATCAGACTTGTTTGCATTCCTTGCTCTATTTTGCGCTTGTTAGTTCATGTCTTTCTGATTAGCAAAACGACTTGATATTCAGAACAACTTGCAATAGGCTAAGAGTGTTGGGATATAGCAGTGGCAAAGAGCTTTGTTCAATCCTTTGTTCTTTTTTCGTGTTCTCTTTTGGTGACTGACATTATGCCTTGTTTAATCTTCCGCATCTTTGATTGAGCTAAGGGTTTTGTGACGAGAGCTATTATTGCATCGTGGGCTTTAATAATTTTACAAGGAGGTCTCTACGATTATCTGGTTGTGAGAACCTTGTCTGGATGCACACGATGCCTTGTCTTTCCACAACGTTTTTGATGACTGAGTGGCGAGACCCGGTCAAGAAGGTATTGGACTGGTCTGTCAATAGTGTTGTCCTAGGATAATTTCCACTTGAGGGAAGATCCCTAGATTGAGTCCACCCTGACTTGTAAAGTAGGGGCGAACATGTGTTTGAGGATGAGAAAGCAGCAATGAATGAAGGTAGTCAGCAGCTAATACAGTAGTTTCTCAAAGTATATGCATCAAGTAAGAGTTTTACATCTTACGGCAACACATACTATTGATTCACTTGTTATGTTTATTTTACATGCCTACTTTACTTTGTCTAGATGATAACATGTGCGAATATGTCACTTACTTTCATTTATTGCATGCATTTATATTTCCGTGTTAGGTGACCACTACTCTACTCTAGTTGCTTTACTTTTCTACGTACATCTACGTCACATACTTTTCTGAGCTTCTATTTTCACCCTGTTCATTCCTAGTGGCCATTCGTCAATTCCACAGTCACAGATGAGAGTGTCGAACTCGTCCAGCTCATGCAATGAACATCGGTAATTTGACAGGAGGTAAATTGATCGGCATGGATAGTTATTATTGTTGTTCAACGGCAAGGGAGGGAGGGGGCAAGTGGGAAGGGTGAAGATTATGGATTGAAGTTTATTACAATTAATACTGTGACGTATAATTCTAAATTGTAAAACGACAGAGATTATGGTGGTCACTAGGACGGCACTTGCACTCCCAACCTCTTCAGCATTACCAAGAAATAATATAGCGTGACAATGTCTGACACAGAGCTTTGTCACGTAGACAAGAGGACCACGGGGCATGATGTCGCCCAAGTAATGACCAATTGGTGGCCACACGTACCAACATGTATGTAGCACAAACCATAGCTCCCACTCTTTGCTGCTTCTTTATCTATCGCTGTTAGTAACAATATAGGTGGAGGGGGATTATGAGAAGACTTGTTTCATTGTAGCTATTTCACGAGCGAGGTTGAACCAGTTGCAATGGACACAGAAGTGATTTATTTTCAAACATATTAATCATATCTCTATGGTCCGAACGCAACTTTAGGAATTATATCTTACAACCCAGTATGTCGATCTAATTCCGAACGGACATCATTAGCTACAAAGCTTATATCCTCGGCTCATGAGAATCCCAGACGCCGAATCCTTGAGCAGACAGGACAAATCCTGCCCAAGTAGAACACTAAGGAATATCTCTGGCTACGACTAACTGCTTAATTTCTCGTGTAGACGTGAGATTACCGTCTCCGTTGCAGAACTCGCCTGGGGCCTTTCGGAGTCGTACAAATGTGGGGGGAAAAATAGAGGCGTTAATTGACTTTCAGAATACCAGTTTAGGGCCCAGAGACAGGAAACAATTGGATAACATAACTCCGTTTACTCTCAAGTCATCGGGGAGAGACAACCCATTTGAGATAACACGAGAAATATTTTCGGTTAAGTACTTAACAATGATGGTTAGCCGGGTAGGGGTAACCCCCATCAAAGGAGAAGTAAGACACATCCTTCCTTCGTTAGTCTACGGGACACCCGTGGGCAAGGTGAAATGCCAGTTTAGCCCCCCCCCCCCCTATTAGGGTTACGTGAAGCTATATTAGCAGGTGGTGGATGGAGTGTGAGAGCAGCCGGCAGATAGTTGTTGGTTATGGTCTACATCAGGGGTGGCCAACCTTTTCAGCAGGCGGGCTAAATTTCAGAAATAATATTTCCTGCTGGGCCACGGACCTAATTTTATTTATTGTTTTTTATGTTTTATTGTTATTTATGTTTGTTTTTGTTAATTAAAGTAAACAAGCAAGCGTGCTATAGCTTCGACCACATCGTCGCTTCCCAGTAGGTGAGATCGTGGTCAAACGCTTACCTGGTTTAATGTTTAAAAAACAAAATAAAAAAAAACAAAACAACAACAACAAAGAAACCAAGAAATGGGTATTTTGTTGTTGTTGTGTGTTTGAAGAAAATAAAACATAACTGATAATCAAACATATTTATTAGACAATTAAAACACATTTAAAAGTGAGACACCTGACTTTGTTTTGCAGAACTAAGTGCATCAAAATTGATCTCGACTGATGTTGTCGCTACACGCAAACAGTTTTTCACAATGAACATCAGTAATTTGTGTTCTCACATGTGATTTGATGTGCTTCATGCGACTAAAGCTGTTCACGCGCATAAGTGTTTCCACATAGCGAAACCATCGACAGAGCATGTTTGTAAAACGTAGGATATTTATTCTTGCCCAAATACGTTTTATAGAACTCTTCTAAACCAACTTGATGAAATTTCTCCTTTAACTGTGTATCACAACACATTTCACAATGTTCCATTTGTAAGATTCCTGGTAATAAATTCACGTCTACCGCGAATGGCGTTGCAAATGCACAAAAAAAAAAAAAAAAGAACATGATGTTTGTTTTGTTTTTGTTTTTTCTTTAAATCCTGAAATAGGTTTTAAAATTCAAAGTCATATATCAAAGAAGCATATTTATCCTCGGCATCCTGTGTGACGTTTGGTTGCAATGACAATGTAGGAAACTGAGTAAAGTTTTTTGTCCTCAACTGTTGTTCCCAAAGACCAAGTTTCATTTGAAATGCAGAAATTGATTGATTGATTGATTGATTGATTGATTTAGGAACCGACATCACAGCATGCAGAAATATAATCATATATCTTATTAATTAATTGATCTTTCCCTTGTAGACGAGTATTAACGTCATTTAGGTGGATAGTTATATCGACCAAGTCGCAAACCCCCTTTTTGTCTTCAAACTCTGGGATACATTTTGACTTTCTTGCAAAGAATGATTGTATTTCTTGCTGCAAATCAAACACTTTTTTCAACATTTTGACACTGGTCAGCCATCTTACTTCTGCATAAAATGTAACGTCATTATAATCTGAGTCCAAAGATTTTAGAAATTCTTGGAACTGACGGTGATTCAACCCGTTCGACATAATGGAGATCACTATTTTGACGACCACTTTCATGACTTGGTCCATTTTGAGGCACTTCCAACATAAATTCACCTGATGAATAATGCAGTGAAAATTTAGCATTGAAGTATTACCGACTTTGGAGGCCTAATTTTCAACCAATTTTACTAAACCTTCGATTTCCCAACCATTGCTGGAGCACCATCCATTGTTAAGCTCGATAAGTTGTTAAATTGTAACGAAAAGCGATCAAATTTCGATGTAACTGCCTCTAACATATCTCGTGACTTAGTAGTGTCCTTAAGTGGATACAGTGCCGCTAATTCTTCTGTCTTTTTAAAATGGACATCAACACCCCTGATATAAAGTTGCCAGTTATTCAGTATCTGCCATATCTGGGCTTTCATCCAATGCTAGAGCATAAAATATAAACTTGGTGTCGTGTGTGTGTAAAGAATGACTGTCGTATTAGTTACTTGTTCTTCTTTACCACTTTAGTGTCGTCCCTGGAGTGAAGAGAATCAACACCCACATTATTTTTAATTCAATATCTCTATTCTGGAGAAATCCAGCAGACTCCGTCCACACACTCCCTCAATCTGAAGACACCTTCCTCTCACTCTTACTCACCCCTGGATCATGCCCCCTCTCATTCTTCCCCAACATAACCTACTTGACAACTCTCGCTTCAACAAATAAAAACAAGAAATTTATTAAAGCAAAGAGTATATGTAGGAGAAGTGTGTGTGTGTATAAGGTGTAGAATGTGTGACGGATATTCTAAATCGTCTATAGACTCAGATCAGTGTTCAAGAGGATATTCATTCTCATCCCTGTGCTGAAGACACACCAGCACCATGTATCCCATACAAGTAGCCTCACCCAGGTGATGCTCCTCCGGTCACGTGAAGACTTCCTCCGTTGTCTCTGGAACCACCAGGATGCTTAGACACCCCTGACAAACACTGTCTAATTAGAGTCTGATTCACACTATGAACTTCCTCGGTTATTTAACGGATTGTTAATCAGGAAATTCTAATCCTATTGTCACTGTTAGTGGAGAAATCTCAATGGATCTAGAGTCACTGGTTCTAAAGATTCCTCATATTAACACCACAATCTAACTGTTCTGGGTATCAGTATAAATTATGCAATATTCTGACTGTTTATTGGTACATCTATCACTTGGCTAAACCTCAATCTCGTCAACATGTCCTGCTCAGCAGAAGCCAGGTTCCCGCAAACCAACTTGGGTATAAGCCCTATGTAGCGGCCTCTCAGCAACCTCTGTCTTCAGATGCTGAGCCCTCCTTGTATAAAACTTTGAACCTGCTTCTTCGTAGTAAATCATCGCACACTCAAGTGGAACACTCAAGGGGAACTGTACATGGAACCTGTAGCGCAGATAACATCATGGTGAGGGCAACTCAGTCCTGGCCAGAATTAGGCAAGTGTAGGCCAATAACAGCACTCAGATCTATAACAGAGATCCGATCTCTGTCATACGGCCAAATAACTCAATCATATGATCTGAGACATGGCAACACCAGGAAAGACTAAAGGAACGGGTAGAAACTCAGCAGATGCCCTACTGGAAGATCCTACCATTACACATTCCCCTCCTCCCTCTCAACCATCCTTAAGCTCTCTAATTATTATTCCACTACATTGTCTTCAACGTCCCGAGTAAAATGATATATAACACAAGCTACTTGAAGCCACACAATAGAATACTAGTGCCGACGCTCCTATGATACTTTCTAGCACCGCACGTATAGAACATTCTATCACTAATCATAATACATTATATCACTGCACCTATAATACATTATATCACCGCACAGTACTGTACTCTATTCCTAATCACACTCTTAAGTTAGATATAATTAATTGCCTACCATATGTCTATTCCTGTTGTTACTCGAGAAACTAGGCAATCCGATTGGATCTATGTCCGTGGATAACTATCACTACTTAGATAGTCTAGTCCCTCTCATATAACACAACTCGGAATAATCCCCACTCCTAACACTACAGAATGTTTTCCTCGACTCCCTCTACCTGTTTACTGCACTGGGTTTTATATGGGTGCTTGAGTGAGTCACCAGAAAGTCCAGACGCCAATCAGTCCAGAATCTGGCTTTGTCCTCCTGTTTCCAGACTAACCAGAGTCAATTAGCTGTCAAGTTTCCTTTTCATCTGTGGAGTTCTTTGTCTCATCCAACAAATATCCGGGTTGTCTGTGAGCCAGAGACCTTTCTCCCATTACAGAATCCTTCTGACCTCTAGCAGACATCTGTCCATTACTTTCAACGGCCAACTCCCGTTTTGTAGACAAATGTTGCCAATACACACCGCTCGAACAACATTCTGTCATCAAACTGTCGACTGTGTGTAGACAACTCGACGTGACTCCCTTTGATCTCATACACACTGTCGACCAGGTGCAGAGAATCTGTACCGACGTATTTTCCTCAGTTTGTTCACCATAAAAGAGTCAATTGTTTTAGCAAAATAATGTCGGGCCTGGTTGTCATCGATCGACTGCCAAGTTAATTTATCCTGTGACACTTGGATGCTCGACTTTTCAAATTATCCTCAATAACCGAGAAACATTGGGAATATAAAAGAGATCTCCATAACATTTTTGTGGATTTTAAAAAGGCTTATGATAGTGTCCATAGGAATAGTCTATGGAATGCTATGCGGGAATTTGGAATACCAAGGAAGTTAATCAACATGACCAGACTATGCATGGAAGATACTTATAATATAGTAACATATAAAGGCAGGAAATCAGACCCCTTCCAAATAACATCTGGCTTGAAACAGGGTGATGCACTATCGCCGCTACTCTTCAATCTGGCTCTAGAGAAAGTTGTAAGGAAGGTAAAGGAGGAATGTGATATTGGAGGAACATCCAAGCTGCTTGGTTATGCAGATGATATAGATATTATAGGGCAAAGTGAACAAAAGACATTGGAAATATTGACTCACTTAAAGGAAAAAGCCCAACAGATGGGGCTGGTTATCAACCAAGATAAGACAGAATATATGGTAATTTCAAGAGACGGAATGGCTAGAAACTCTGGCCACATACAAATAGATAATATGACCATTAAAAGAACGGAAACATACAAATACCTGGGTACGATCTTCAACTGCTCCAACATCATAAGGGAAGAAATACAAACTAGAATCAACTCTGGAAATAAGATATACTATGCACTACAACATCTACTAAAATCAAAGGCGCTATCTCGTAACACCAAAATCACAATATACAAAACACTGATCAGACCAGTTGTGCTGTATGGCTCTGAAACCTGGAGTACAACGAAAGGAGACGAAGCCTTGTTACAAACCTTTGAGAACAAAATTTTAAGACGCATCTTTGGACCCATTAGGGATACACAAAGTGGAGAGTGGAAAAGAAGAAGTAACAAAGACATTTATGATCTGTTTAAGTCCCCGCTAATCACTGGTATCATGAAGGCTAATAGACTACAATGGCTGGGGCATATAGAAAGAATGGAAGATAATAGGGAAACAAAACTCGCTTACACTCAGGAAATAAATGACCGTAGACCCCGAGGTAGACCAAGAAGGCGGTGGAGAGATAATACATGTACAGACCTACAAGCACTTGGAATCAACGACTGGCAAGAGAAGGTCCACCAGAGAGACGAATGGAGACGGATTGTATTTGCAGCAAAGAACCTCAATGGCTCGGAACGCTGAAGAAGAAGAAGAAGATGTTTTCCAATGTCGTCCACACGCCTAGTAATAGTCTGACGAGACAGACTTATTTTTGAGAAATCCTTCTTCTTTTCTGGACGCAGAATTTCAAAGACGCTCTCCAAACATTCCTTAACCATTTCACCATCTGAATATGGTTTCGATGTTTTTGTTAGTATCATGGCTACTGCATAACTAGCTTTTACATAGCATGTTAACTCTAAATCTGCTCTAGTAAATATCTTTTGTTGTGCAGAATTTTTTTTTAAAAGAGTATATATATGTTTAGTCTCGTCGTGCCGTTTGATGTTATACTCTTTCAAACAAAAAACAGATTCGTTGTATATCATGCTTATGGGCTTTGTTTTAATTCCACGAACATGGAAAACATTTGGTGGTCACAACACCAACTCCCATGTGTTGCCGGGGCCCATAAGGGAAGCAAAGAATAGCAACACTGTAGCCAACCACGCATGTCGTAAGAAGCGACTAAGGAGGCTTGATGGTTCCGTCGCCCTGCGTGAGAGCGTGGCGCGACACTGTGAGCTGTGAGTTTCGTGTGAAGTGCTTTTGAATCTGCCCAAGTTTTTTTATTTTGGAACGTGACTGCATGTTCGGAGCGATGGCAGGTGGCTATGTCCCAGAGTTGACCGGTTTTTGCCTTATGCAGACATGCGTGGCTGCTGGGCTTCTGGTTGACTGCCACTGCCGTCGGTGATGAACTGTATTTTCGTGGACTGTGTGGGTGAACATCTAGGAAACATCCAGATAGGAAAATGACTGTCGATTCCATCAGAGATGAATTGGGTGTTTCGTGGGGGACTGGTGTGTTGACATTCTGGCGGCGGCATTATGCACAGTGTATCTGTGCGGGCTGTTGTTTGTCGAGACCCCTGTCTTTTCCACTTTTCACATTGGGCAGTGGGGAGCGCTTTGTGTGATATTCACTGGCACAGGAACGGAGCATAATGGGGACGACCCGTTGCTGTGAAGTTGGAACTGCGACTAACTAACTAACTAACTTGCCAAGAAACCTTAACAACAATGAAAGAAAACATAATACGAAAGAGATCTGGTAGTCAGACCCCCCGGCCAGGCACGTAAGATACCACTGGGGAAGAGTGTGATGCAAGCGCCAGTACTAGTAATTGTGATGACGGAGAATTAGTGAGCATCGCTGGAGAGGCAAGGGACATTTTAAAAATGAAAATGGAAGTCTTTTCATATATTCTGGTAGAGACGACGGTGGTCAAAGTGGCGTGGCATTCTGTTTAAATAAAACAACAGCAAAAGCTTTAATTGGATATAATACAGTCAATGATAGAATCATCACTATCAGACTTAAAGTCCATGAAACACACACACACCCACCCACCCACCCACCCACCCACCCACCCACACACACACACACACACACACACAACTATCATATATACACACCTACATAAATAGCAGAGGAGGACGACACTGAAATTTTTTACAGCACACTGCGAGACACATTAGATAAGATTGGCCATAATGACATAACAATAAAAATGGGAGATTTTAATGCAAAAGTAGGTACAGGAAGAGCTGAAAATGAGAGACACATTTTATGAAAATTTGGATATTGAAACAGAAATGATGCAGGTGACAAATTAATCGCATTTTGCATGGAAAATGAGTTAACGATAGCCAGCACACGTTTTAAAGAACAACCAAGAAGATTCTTCACATGGAAGTCCCCGGGCAGTATTACCAAAAATCAGATAGATTATATTTTAATACAAAGAAGATGGAGAGCAAGCAAAGACCAAACGAAGTGCGGACTATGCTACAGATAATCAGTTATTAAAAGTAGATGTGAAATTAAAACTCAAAAAGCTTACCCGAGGACCAAGGCTACTTCGTTTTGATCTCACAAAAAATACCAGAATCATACAACGTAGAAGTGAAAAATCGTTTTGGTGCATTGATGTCTATAAATTAGGAAATGACACCTGATGCATTGGCAGCATTGAATCATGAAAACACCTACTATAGGTAGAAATACTGACCATACCTGTGAACACTCCCGTTCAACTACCATAGAAATATGGAATAGATTAGCTCGCCTTGTCAAAGCTGTCTGCAATTGCCTTTCTACCTACCGTTTGCTTTTAAGTATTATTTATTTACAACTCTTTTTCTGCCAACATCATTTCTGCACTATTTGTCAATGCCTCTGTCTATGGCTCCGAAATTACTTGTGAATTGCCTAGCTGTCATTGTCTTTGCTCCATTATTTAGAATCAGGAGATAACCCACATCTCTATCAATATATCTTGATAACAGCAGCCAAAGATCTAATTCGGACCAAGAATAAGCAACACCAGCCATGGATTACACCAGGCACGCTACAATTAATAAAACAACGAACCGAACTGAAACAGACAGGAAAAGAAACCGATAACATCAGGATGGAGTATAAATCTTTAACATGAAAAATAAGAAAGAACACAAGTAAGGAAAAAAAAAAAAAAAAAACAGTATATACAAGATTTTGGAAATAGAATAGAGCAATATCATAAGAATGGAAGGTATTACGAAATTTTCAAAGTAATGAAGTTATTGACAAGAAATGTTCAACCTCAATTAAATACTATCTGTTACAAATTGGGAAATACCATAAAGGAATGTAGAAAAATCATAGAAAAATTGAAGGAATACTGCAGTGGAATGTGTGATATGAATGTGACGATATTGTCACAAAGTGTTATGACAGAGTAACAGATAGAAGTTGCTGTGGTTGTATCTAGTGGTATGTCCGTATGAACACTCTGCAGGTGTACGTATGAACAGCTATAGCAACTGGAAAACACACCGTTTCGCGCACATCATTTTTTTAAATTAATGACACAGGTCTATGATGAAACAAAAACATGACAGAATTTCCAGGCACAGTCTCAATATAGATACATGTACACACTTAATTTCCTCGGAGTGTTTCCTGTGTTCACACTCCCTGAATGCCTGACTGAGATTTCCTCCTCAGCCCAGATCCCGACTAACTGGTTAGTTCCCTTTATTGTAGTCCAGACACTATTTTAGCTAACAGCCTCTCTAAGTCTCCAATACAGAACTCCACTGATCCCCCTGAAGTCTCATTGACTTAACTCAACTCCGAATTCCTCTGTACTGGGCCAGACCTCAGTCCTCCACTGTCTGCCCAAACCTCACTGCCCTTAATTTTTCCAAACTTATCTTTTTATCCCCTCTTCGCGGACTTCCCATGAACCACACCACTTAACCCTTTTCAACCTCAATCTACATTCCACCACCATTACATTTTTATGTTTCCCTTTGTCTCTTATTCTGCTATCATGTATTAGCATCTCATGAGTGACCTCCTCTTAGCCCTTACGAGTTCTAACTATCCTTGTGTTGAGTCTTAGCCATTGTTCTAGAGCAGTGGTTCTCAACCTTTTTTGGCCCATGCCCTCTTTTACCATATGTTCAGAACGTCATTCCCCCTCCCCTTTCGAATTTCCTCCCTATAAATCTCCCCGCCCTTACACAGTATACATAAAAATGGAAGCTAAAGTTAATAACACATGCTAGAACAAGTCTCCAGATCTGTTTTCCCTGTACAGTGAAAGTATTTTCAGAAATATTGAAGATATGGAAGGAATCAACATTGGGGGACGATGCATCAATAACATTAGATATGCAGATGATACAGTCTTAATTGCAGACAATGAACAGGACCTGCAAAATTTAGTAGATGCGATTGTTACACACAGTGAACAACTAGGGTTAGAATTAAATTGTAAAAAGACACAGATTATGGTCGTCACTAGAAAGAACGAAATACCACAATGTAATATACAAGTAAATGGGAATATTCTTCAACAAGTGAATAGGTACAATTATCTCGGAACAGTAATAACATCTGAAGGAAGATGCCTTGAAGAGATTAGAACAAGAATCGCCATGGCAAAAGTAGCCTTTAGCAAGATGAAAAACATACTGACCAATAAAAAGATGTTAATTGAAACGAGAAAAAGAGTGTTGAGATGATACATAGAATCTGTACTTTTATATGGATGTGAAGCGTGGACAATGAGCAGTCAGGCTGAAAAACATCTGATGGCTGTAGAGATGTGATTTCTGAGGAAAATGCAAAGAATACCATGGACAGCCAGAAAGACCAATGAACAAGTTCTACAAGAAACAAATGAAGATCGTAAATTGATTAGAGAAATTAGACGTAGACAGTCACAATTTTTTGGGCATGTTATGAGTAGAAATGGATTGGAGAACTTGGTGACGACTGGTAAGATCGAGGGGAACAGACCAAGGGGAAGACCTAGAAGCAAGTACCTGGATGGCTTGGCCTTGTAGCATGGTCGAGACAGAAACACGGAGCTGATCCACGACTCTGGTGATCGAGTGAGATTGCAGAACATGACCGCCCACGCTTATCCGGCATGGCACATGATGGATGGATGGAGAACAAGTCTAGACATCTACATAAAACGTGATTTGCTGGTCTAATTACATTATAAAACTAATTTCATTAGGGCGATAAGTACAGAATCGTAAAATTTACAGGGAAAAACAATATTAAGTAACTGGTTCTTGTATTGATGCGATCTTGAAATAATCTTAATCCCCCCCCCCCCCCCCTGGAAACCCTAAAATCCCCCCCCCCCCCTGGGGGATTCTTCACCGGTTGAGAACCACTGTTCTAGAGTTTCTTAATCGACTTCTCTGACCTCACATCCGTTCTACTCTCACGTATTCTTATTCGCCTTCGTGCCTTAGCCTGACATCTCCGTGATATATACTCCATTGATGTTAGTGCCAATCTTTGTATTGAAATTTCTATCTCCACCTTCTGACCTAACACACGTCTCATTCTTCTTTGACCCTGTTACCCCTACTATTATTAGAAAATTCTTAGCTAGTACAATGACCCCTGTTTTTTTTTTTTGTATAACCATGCATTTTACAGATATGAATGAGATACATGAACCACCAATGACAGCAGAAACTGAACCCTCATTACTCCCCCGATGTGTCTCCACCTTGACGTGGTGGGGGAGCTTGCGTGTCCCATAGACCCCATTTGCTTGCCGATGGGTGAAAAATTACATATCGGACAGCTTATGGGATAGGGACCAGACTAAGAGAGACACAACCTGCTGCTCTGCAGGCATAGACTGAGGATAGCAGTCAAAATTTAAATGAGGTGCACAAAGGCAGAATTTCTTGGTCCGGACAAAACTCTTAAGGCTCCCTGTCGAGGGCTGTGGCTGAACGCCTCTAAGCCACAAACCCTCGGATCTTAGAGCCAGGCTGATACCCGTCTACCGGAAAATAGAAACATGATACTGAGCAAGCTACATGCTCAGGTCTGATACATGTTCGAAGGCTCCCAGCTGGGGGATATGAGAGTTTCCCGGATGAAGGGGCCTGGCCGTTTCCCGTTCACTGCTGCACGAAGGTAAGGTGCTGAGCCGGCAGCACATGTAGCCTACCTCGTGAGCGAGTACAAAAAAGTCAGAAAAGTGCCCCAGTCGAAGGGTTACGGAACCTGTCTGTATCTAACTCATAGAGAGTGTAGACAAAAGTGGAATAATGTCTCATCAACGCGAAATGGAACGCACGGCGAGCGAACCTATTGCGTGGTCTGAAGTCACAAGCAAAAGCTTACCGAGTGGATGTCACTCGCAGTCTGACCGCTCCTGGTGTGTGATTGAGCGATCAGTGGCAAGTGGGATGCCCAACACATGGAAGTGAGGAACTAAAGCAGCCATGAGCAGGACGTGGAAACTCCTTGGGTGAGCCCAGTCTCAGAGCAATATGTGCCGGCTCTGCAATTATGGAAGCCTCCTTGGATAGCGAGATAATGCCCATGGTCTGCCCCTGCCTTCCCTTGAGGGCAGACCACGATATCGATGATCGTTCTATCTTGACCAGCTGAGATGTGGGTGACATTACAACAGTCTAACGTGTCTCGAAACCAGAGGAAGGCTAACCTCACTAAAAAATGCCCGCCGGAAGTCGGAAGTGTCGTCCTACGGGTGGCAAACTAAAAATTGACACTACGCATTTACGTCCGAGTGAAATGTCTCGTCCGAATGTCTCCCGTGCTAGGAACAGCTCTGACTACCTAGTTTCCGAAAGCCGCTCTTGTTCGGAACAGCTCTGACTAGGTAGTTTTCCGAATGTCCGCCGTGCCTGGAACAGCTCTGATGGGTACAGGGACAAGCACATGTCCGAAAACTCGCTTAGTGGAAACCAACCGCAGAGCTGACTGGTTTGTGCAGGAACGGCCCAGGGCGAGCGAAATGCCCAATATATTGAAGTGAGGAATTAAAACAGCCATGAGCAGGACGTGACGATTCCCTCGGTAAACCCAGCACCAGAGCGTTATGTGCCGGCTCTGCAATTATGGAAGCCACCCAGGATGGCGGAAAATGCTATGGACTGTCCCTGCCTTCACTTGAGGGATGACCGTGTAGTCTTCGACTGTTCCAACTAGACCAGCTGAGATGTGGACGGTACCACAAAAGTGAGAGTCTCCCAGGATTGCTAACCTGGTCAAAAATGCACGCTAAAAGTCGGATGTGTTGGCCTGAGGGTTTCGACCCGAGGGTGCCTAACTAGACACACCGCAATCACATCTGAAAAAATCACTCCGGATGAACGCAAAGAAGAAGAACCCTCATTAGATGAAATTGCTTGGGCAATACAGAACCTGAAGTATGGTAAATCACCAGTATGTGATGAGATACCAGCTGAACTAATTAAAGCGGGAGGAGAAGAAAGCATACACATCTATCACGCATTATGTAGAAAGATATGGAAATATGGAATATAATAGCTCGCCTTATGACAACCTTGTCAAAGCTGTCTACAATTGCCTTTCTACCTACCGTTTGCTTATTGCGTGGTGGTTGGTTTCATTCCAGCTTCTTGCACCCATTGACGAAATGACCGTTTACTCAAACCCAATATATGCACTGTTCATTTCTCGGTATTTGTAATAGTATGAAACAGTTTCCTGCGATCAGGCTCTCGACAAAAAATATGTGTGCAATAGGGATTCTTTGAAGTGTAAAAAAACTTTACATTCAATCCCATTCAACAATATTCACGCAGATGTAAGGGATAGATGGTAAGATTTATAAAATAATCACGTTTCATGAAAGCACCCACTATAGGCAGAAATATTGATGACACCTCTGAATTCTCCTGTTTCACTACGTGAGGTTCTTGTCATTAGGTCACGAGAAAATTCACTATTATTTCCGTGTAATACATTTCATAATATGCACTTCAACTCTGACCCGTCAATTATATACCGCATATAAACAAACATTGAAATCTGCTCTAAAATCTCCAGAATCAAATTTTTTTTTTGGGGTGGACATAATGATGAGGTTATATGCCAAATCTCATCGTTTTCCCTCAGGTAGTTACTGAGATATGGCTTTTTATATGGCGGAAAATAAATATAAACAGAATATATAACAATGACTGTCTGTTTAACTGTCAAGGTTAATGCTGGAAACGCTGGGTCACACTTGATGCTTGTGTTAACATTTACTTGCTAAGTTTTACTGTGTTAATTTCCGTTGCTATTATTTTAAATCTTTTCTCTCGGTGTCCTTTATTGTGCTGTTTCCTTACGTTTGTTTTATAGTAGATTTGCTTTTACTGTTAATTATTATTTCCATATCCTACACACACACTTGCGCGCGCACACACACACACACGCAAACACGCACGCACACACATATAATTATATTTTAAAGTTGTGCGTTGTTTAATATCACAACTTCGTTGCCATTTTCGCACAGTGTACTTATCATACATATCGCTATTAGCCGTAAAAAGATAAACTTCACGGTTCCAACTTCACGGCAAAGCGTTGCCACATCATATTCCATTCCGGTGCCAGTGAATATCACACAAAATGCTCCTCGCTGCCCCATGTGAACAATGGAACAGACAGGAGTCTCGACAAACCAACAGCCCGCACAGGTAGGTATACTATGCATAATGCCGTTGCCAGAATGCCAACGCAGGTTGATATATTGTGAATATTAACAGGTTTACATTTCTAATATAGTCGTATTTATAATGTACTATTTCCTAATATAATTTAATTGTCACTGTTTACTGCCACATCATGTCTTGTAGCTGATCGCTGAATGTCAGTGTTAGTCTAAAGATGACTTGCACGGACATTCACATGATGTCAGGCTTCTCATAATTGTATGATCTATACAGTTAAAGCTGCATATGTTCGTGTTATTTTATATTGTTTATGATCTATACAAAAAGTCAAAACAAAGGTCTTAGTCTGAATTATAACAAAGAAACAATTATCTTCCCAAAGTGAATGGAACCAGTCGGTAATAACTTAATGTATTACAGTTTTTGAACAATGTAATAACAGCAAGCAGTTAATTAGCTGGAGAAGCTGTATCGCGTGCACAATGAGGCCATGGGAGTTATATGCATAGTCTTTCTGTTGGCCTGGATGCGCTGCATTCCACTTTGATCCACAATTGTACCTTATAGATTTCTTGGCTTCTCTTGACAGAGGTTATATCAGAGTGAGTGAGTTTCTCCATTGTCCTTAACGTCTGCCTCTTTATTTCCAGGTATGTAACAGAGTGATGGGATCCATTGTACTACAATCCTTTTAGATTTCTGACATGGTCAATGAAGTGCTGTTCAAATATCTGCTAGTTCAACTTTTAAGTATTATTTGTTTACAACTCTTGGTTTGTTCTGTCAATATCATTTCTGCACTACTTGTCAATGCCTCTGTCTTCGCTCCCAAATTACTTGTGAATTTCCTAGCTGTCATTGTCTTTGCTCCATTATTCAGATTCAGGAGATTCCCTCCACCTCGATTTTCCATAAAAAAAAAAAATCGATCCGTCTAAATATACACGAGGCTAGATACTGCGCGGGTTATGTCATTCTATGTAGTTTATAAATGGTTGTCTTATTTCTGTTTCATTCTGAAAGTTCTTGTTCTCCATAATAATAATTTGCTGATACCGTTGTCTTCAAGCTGGAAACATGTGCTTATTCACAATGGGTTTGGTGTTTGATGTGGTCAGTACCACGTATGCTAACTGTACTTCCTAGAAGATTTCCTGGCACCTACCCATGTAAGGCTGGGTCATTCAGAGCCCAGGTCAGTTAACTACCTATGATAGGCTGGGTCATTCAGAGCCCAGGTCAGTTAACTACCCATGATCGGCTGGGTCATTCAGAGCCCAGGTCATTTAACTACCTATGATAGGCTGGGTCATTCAGAGCCAAGGACAGTTAACTACCCATGATAGGCTGGGTCATTCAGAGCCCAGGTCAGTTAACTACCTATGATAGGCTGGGTCATTCAGAGCCCAGGTCAGTTAACTACCCATGATAGGCTGGGTCATTCAGAGTCCCGGTCATTTAACTACCTATGATAGGCTGGGTTATTCAGAGCCCCGGTCAGTTAACTACCCATGATAGGCTGGGTCATTCAGAGCCCAAGTCAGTTAACTACCCATGATAGGCCGGGTCATTCAGAGCGCCGGTCAGTTAACTACCCATGATAGGCCGGGTCATTCAGAGCGCAGGTCAGTTAACTACCCATGATAGGCTGGGTCATTCAGAGCCCAGGTCAGTTAACTACCCATGATAGGCCGGGTCATTCAGAGCCCCGGTCAGTTAACTACCCATGATAGGCTGGGTCATTCAGAGCCCCGGTCAGTTAACTACCCATGATAGGCCGGGTAATTCAGAGCCCAGGTCAGTTAACCAGAAAATATAGCCCTGCCTCGACGGCGATTCAAACACGCGAGTACCGTTTCGACAGCAATCAGACTACCCACTGAGCTAGCTACAACGGCTCCCACATGTAGATGTTTCATCTTTGTTTAAATTACGATTTGTTCATGGAATACTAGAGCCAGCACAAGGCCCCGTTTTCGTGTGTGTTTTGCATGTTAACTATGCTTGGTAAGTACAATGTGGATGTCTGCCTCACACACATAGTGAACAGATTGATTTATCTCTCTGTAACATATAATGTTCGGATGTCCGCTTCACACACATAGTGAACAGCATGGTCTATCTATAACATATAAGGTTCCGATGTCTGCCTCACACACATAGTGAACAGCATGGTCTATCTCTCTATAAGACATGCGGTTATGATGTCTACCTCCCACACATAGTGAACCGTTTGATCTATTTCTCTATAATATATGAGGTTCGGATGTCCGCCTCACACACAAAGTGAACAGCATGGTCTATCTCTCTATAAGACATGCGGTTATGATGTCTACCTCCCACACATAGTGAACCGTTTGATCTTTATCTTTATAAGACAAGGATTTGTGATGTCTGCCTTACACACATAGTGAACAGTATTTTCTATATCTCTATAAGACATGGGTTTATGATGTCTGCCTCACACACATAGTGAAAAGTATGATCTGTCTCTGAATAACATATGAGGTTCGAATGTCTGCCTCACACACATAGTGAACAGTATGATCTAGTTAGTTAGTCGACAGATCATCCCCATTGCACATCGAACCATTCAGTCCTTAAGTGCTCGGATCCCCTCCTCAGTAAATCCCGCAGCGTGTAGCGGCTAACGACAGCAATTCTGTGTTGGTTTATTAATCTTCTTTGGCTTCCTGCGTAGTGTAGACGGTTTGGCCATACCTCTATTAATTTGCTGTTCTTGAATCCTGACCATGGTTGTAGATTCACAATCATTACTTGGTTCTTGTGAACGACTTACTTCTCGTAAAGCATTCAGAATGTCAGAGTGGTCCTTGGCTCTTCCGCCTTCCACAGTAGCCTTGCCTGCGAGCTTATCAGTCCGCTCACTTCCTTGTACACCCGCATGCTCTGGCACAAAAATGAAACTAATCTTTGCTAACCGAGACCAACTGCAGAGACAGTAATCACTCTCTTTGGATCCACCCCATCTCTATCTTCTTGAGCATGCTCATTGAGTCACTATGGAAACATGCCCAAGTGAATGTCTGTGTCTCGAGCCATGTTATTGCTTCAATAGTCAGGCTACTTGTGCTCAAAGCAACAGCACCAGAATCTTCTTTCACAATTCTCCCCCCGGCCTGAGCCGTAAAGCGCATGAACTTCTCACTCATCAAACGACGAACCCATCCGTGTAAATGACAGCATCACCTTCTAAAGAATTCTCGAAAATCAATGTCTGTATTTCCGCCTCAATAGCAGCCGGATTTTCTTGTCTGCATTTTCTGTCTAGTTGGATGCAAACTGAAAAAGACATACATAAAACTGTTGGCACTTGTATCCATTCTTCGCCAGGTTCTAAGTCTTCAAGTGAACACACCTTTTGAATAATCTCTTCGGCTTGACCCATCCACGACTTTCCTCTTTGTAACCTGCTGCCCTTTACCTTATTAATTTCACTGTGCAGTGGATGTTGTGTGCTTGAATTGACTCTGAGGTAGGCACGTGCTCTGAAAATATGTATTCTGTCCCCAGTGGTTGGAACATTAAAAAGATAGCGCATCGCCATGCATGCTGTAACACTTGTACATCCAAGACTAATAAACACATAGAGAACAGTGTCATCTATATCTCTATAAGACATGGATTAATGATGTCTGCCTCACACACATAGTGAACAGCATGATGTATCTCTCTATAAGACATGGGGTTATGATGTCTGCCTCACACACATATTGAACAGTATGATCTATCTCTCAGTAGCATATGCCGTCTCCCCCTCCCCTTCGCCGGTCTCCCTGGAGAAGGAGTTAATGACTTTCTCCGTAATCCCGTATATCCACGTGGGGAATACAACTGCTCAAGATTCGGTAGCGGATCGCGTCGCGTTGGTTACTTACGGTGGTTTGTGTGCCGGTCGCTTAGAAAGTAATGGCAAATTACTGAGCGTAATCTTGACAAGAACATTAATAGCAGCTGAAAAATGCTGGTGTTGACTGCAACGTCCTATAAGGGAATGCAACTTTAAAAAACAACAACAATAACACATTAGTCCAACGATCAATCAATTAAAAGAAGGTCAATATGACCGAATGGATAAGAGCCCTCGCTCTTAAACGTCCGGTGCCCTGATGCCAAGGTAGCGGGCTCAATCCCTACTCCTGTCAGTTAGACATTTTGACTTCTCGTCCTTGACTTGGGGACATACATTACAAGCACCTCTGAAGTCGGAGTGGGTCCGCCTGTTGGCAAGGACACTGGTAAATAGGGAAAGCTACACACGCACAAATCAGTTCAGTGCACTAGAAACAGTAATACGTGTATGTATTACGCTTGAGTTCAAAGCAGAAGCAGGCTAAAATGAGAAATCCACGATAGTAATTGGATTTAGTGTAGCTGTGACTATACAGGCTCTGGGAGGAAGAGCCTCATCAACTAGGTACCAGACATTCGTATGCTGTTCCTGGGATGTCGTGTAGCTCTGACTATACAGGCTCTGGGAGGAAGAGCCTCATCAACTAGGTACCAGACATTCCAGGCAAGTAGCCGTGGAAGGGAGCTGAGGACACAGTCATTTTATACGAACGCACCTGGTATATATGATTACCACACACTTCACATCTCTGCTGGAATACATTGAATGGAATCATTGTTACTGTTCACGCAGTGAGGACTTAGGAAACTGTCACTGTCATCACGGCCCGGTGGAAAGACTACATTGTTTGCCAATTCCCCGGCCTCACGTGTTTTCATTCCCGCATTGTCTGTGTTGGACTTCAGGTCCCCAACATTGCGGTTAGGCATTGAACAGTTAAGGCCTCTGGCGTGTTTATGCTTGTGGCTACGGTTTGCATTCGCATTTGCCTCATGTTGGACTGGTAGTACATTGTTCCGTCGCTCTGCTACTGAGTGAGTGCGTGACGCGACATTGTGAGCTGTGGAACTCGTGTGGAATGCTTTTAAATTTGTCCGCTGTTGTTTGCACAGTTAACTGCATGTTCTGATCAATGGCCGACTGTCGCTGAATTGACTCGTTTGTCTTTTTGGTTCACGAGTGCATTTTTCAGGAGACTCCTGGGAGTTCTCGCTGGAGCTACGGAGTTTGTGCTTTGTGCGGCGCTTTCGGCGGGTTGCCCTTCGGAAAGAGACCGAGCCATGTGGGATAAAACCCGGGTCATTGAAGTCTTTCAGATGACTGCCGATTCTATCGACGATGAATTGTATTTTTCGTGGAAGACTTTTGTTTTATCATTCTGGCGGCGGCATTATGCACAGTGTACCTGTGCGGCCTGTTGGCTTGCCGATACTCCTGTCTATTCCACTTTTCACATTGGACAGTGAGGAGCATTTTTGTGATATTCACTGGCACAGGAACGGACCATAATGGGAACGTCCCGTTGCAGTGAAGCCAGCCAGCCAGCCAGCCAGCCAGCAAGCTAACCAACCAAAAAACCAACCAACCAACCAACCAACCAACTAACTATTTAACTAACTAACTAACTAACTAACTAACTAACTAACTAACTAACTAACTAACTAACTAACTAACTAACTTACTAACTAACTAACTAACTGACTGACTGACTGACTAATTAACTAACTAACTGTGAACATGGGGCCAGATTCGAGCCCTGTCTTACATTACCGTTCTTTCTGAACCTTGTTATTATATTTCAGCTTCTGAGGCATGATGGTGTCAGTGAGTCTGGATGCCTAGATAGTCATATCTCGTGGAATGTCAGTATTTTTCGGCTTTCTGATCCACTGTATTCTAAGAATCTGTCTGGAACATTTAAGATAAAAACACCCGACTTTCTCCTTCAGCGATGTCTAAATAAACGGTCCAGCACTGACATCCCATGCTACTACACCAAAGATGAGTGTTCACAAACATGTCCATTTAATGTGTTTGCTGTCATCTGTTTGTTCTGCCTATGAGTACTGTTTAATCTCTGAATTGCCAGTCTCATTGTGACGTTTGCTCTAGCTTTGAGTGAACTGTTTAATCTCTGAATTGCCAGCCTCACTGTGACGTGTACTCTGCCTATGGGTACTGTTTAATCTCTGCATTGTCAGTCTGTCTGTGACGTGTGCTCTGCCTATGAGTACTGTTTAATCTCTGCATTGTCAGTCTGTCTGTGACGTGTGCTCTGCCTATGAGTACTGTTTAATCTCTAAATTGTCAGTCTGTCTGTGACGTGTGCTCTGTATATGAGTACTGTTTAATCTCTGAATTGTCAGTCTGTCTGTGACGTGTGCTTTGCCTATGAGTACTGTTTAATCTCTGAATTGCCAGTCTCACTGTCACTTCTTGTAAACAGTACCCACAGCTGTTAGTCACAGAGCTAGGATATTCATCGTGTGAGATATTGTCCTTGTATTTTTCTTTACTTATTGTAATTTGTGGTTGACATATAATTTTGTGGGTGGAGATTATTTTCTTTTAAGTTCAGAAACATATTTCTATCTTTACTGTGCCGTCTGAAAGACAGAATTAACTATTCCAATACCTTGACACGGTTTGATACCAGGATCGTGTCTTCTGTTTTGTGTTCTGGAAATGGATTTCCACCAATCAAGACTGGATAAAAATAGTCCTCAGTCTCAAGATTGTTGACTTTTCTGATTACATTTTGTGCATAAATGTTGAGCATGTATGGGGAGGGAATGCAGCCGTATCTTATCCTCATCCCGTTTGCAGCTCACACCAGTTTGATGTTTCACCTGAAAGTCTGACTGCTACTTGATTATTTATTATTTCAATTAAGTGGGTCAACTGTGGCGGAAACCGTATGTCTCTCATGATGTTCCACTTCCTGATATTGTACACAGTGCCGAACTGCAGTCTGTGAAGCAACTATGAAGTTCTACAGTGTACCCTCTACATTTCTTCAAGATGGCTATCATATAGAAGGTATTTCCATTGTACCCCAGCAATGTCTGAAACCTGCATGCACTTTCTGTATTCCATATTTTAACTTTCTTTCAATCCTCTTCATGATGATTCGCCAGAGGACTTTGTTAGCATGACTTACTAAGGCAATAGTGCTTCTGTTAGTGCCAATCTTACATTTCCTATCTCTGAGAGAGCTATGCTGATTCCTCTATTTTATGCTTTCCGCTAACAACGATTTCCAGATCTTTACATAAAGTGAATTATAGATAATTATGCTGGCTTCTCCTTCAGCCTGGTTAGTTCAGCCGGTCACAGCCTGGTGACTGTCCTTTCTTTAGACGGTGTTACTGATCGTATGGTTCTTGTTCTTTCTCTTCGCTTTCATGTATATCATCTGAGTTCTTTGTCATATCTTCACAAATTTATCCACAGTACCCCTTGTGATATATGCTTAATTTCAGTTAAAGCAGTGCCATTTCTAACATTTTTCAACGTCTAATGATGGTTGTATTTCGTATCTTAATGTTCCGATTTCATTAAACATATCTCCATCTTTCCCCGGAGATATTCAATTATATAACAAGTATTCACTATAAACAATTTATTAGTTTCTGTGATCGCACTTCTGATTTTTCTCGTTTAGTTTGTGTATGTATGTATACCCCTCATGTGCTTTAATGTTCTTCTTTCTTCTGTTAATTAACCTGAATGTGTCCTCTGTGACATAGCGCTTCTTCTTGTATACAGATTTAGGAATCACGCTGTGAGCTGATGAGATGAGCATGTATCTCGCTTGTGTGACTAGCTCATTAGATGACGCGTCTTGTATCCTTACTGCACACAGATGTATCCTTACTGCACACAGATGTATCCTTACTGCACACAGATGTATCCTTACTGCACACAGATGTATCCTTACTGCACACAGATGTATCCTTACTGCACTCACAGCTATTCTCAGAGAAGACAGAATACAACAGGCGGATATTTTCACCGACAATTACTGCAATCGTTTCTCATGTTAGAAACAATAAACAGAAATAAAACGGGGTATAATTGGCAGTGTACCGTTCTCCATGGTGAAGGTCTTACGGGTGCGATTCGTAATCCCGTATACCCGGGTTCGAAACACAGTGATGCTGATTTTTTCTCTCTCTCGATAAAACGTATAGGTGCCGGTCGTTCAGAAAGCAAAGGCAAATTCTGAACGGTAAAACATGCCCAGGAATTACGAACAGCCAAAATGCTGGGGTTGACTGCTACGTCCTGTAAGGGACATGCAACTAAATTCTTTTTAATTGGCAGTGTATTAAATGGTGAAATTAACTAACAGAAAACATCTTAAACATCAGCTGACAGAAAATAGTTTTGGCATCTCGGTCATTGAGACTTTAGACCTGCTCAGGGAAAATAATATAAATAAATATTTTTTTTTTTTTTTTTTTTTTTTTTAGCATATCCTTTTACAGGACTTAGCTGTCAACACCAGCATCTTTCAGCTGTATGTTGATCTCTTGGCAAGATTACGCTCAGTAGTTTGCCATTGCTTTCTGAGCGGCCGGCTCACATACCCCGTAAGTTACCGATGAGATTCGAACCACTGCTGATTTGAACCGTCATCACGTTACCTGACGAGAGTATACGAGATTACGGAGAAAAGTCATAACCTCTAAGCCACGAAGCCGGCATAAATAAATATAGGGTATCTATTTTGCGGCACACTGAAATACACGTGTTTCTTCAGCGAGGTATTATGGTCATATGGAGGCGGCGAGTCCGAATCATAGTGTGGCTACAATAGTTTTTTTGTTTATATTGTGTTGTATTAGGAACGTTCATTTTAAACCCGTTCCAATGGTTTTATTACAAAAGCATGAAAGAAACATTAACAGGTGTGGTAGAATTAAACAAAGCATTAATGTTGAATGAATTATGCACCATGGATACTGCTCGTAGAAAAACTAAGAAGTATAAACGGGGAATAGCAGAGTCCATGGGAATATCGATACATGAAGACCATAATCGGGCACTCCCACGATGTTTATACTTCACTCGACACCGCAAGGTACAAGAGGAACATGATGAGATGAGATGAGATATGCACCATGTGTTGGTCAGAAGAAATCGCCGTAGGCATTGAGGCAAGCATCACATTGCTTAGGTAGGCGGCGAATGCCGTCCGCAAAAAAAAAAAAAGGATTGTGGTTGCTCACTTAACCAAGAGTTTACCGTGTTCATTACGTCTACGTCTGTGTGAAATCGTTGCCCATTGAGAGCTTTTTTTAGAGGTCCGAACCAATGAAAATCACATGGTGACAAATCAGGACCATAGGCTGGATGTTGCAGAATTTCCCACTTCTTCCTTGCTACTGCTTCCTGCACAATCTTTGCGACATGCGGACGAGCATTGTCGTGCAACAAAATCAAACCACGAGAAAGCATGCCGGGTCGTTTATTCTTGATGGCTTTTTGCAGCTTGTCTAGTGTTTGCAAGTAAAGGGTAGAGTTGATGTTGACAACAGGTTATTTAAAGTCGGCCAACAATAACCCTTCATGGTAAAAAAAATGTGCTCAGCATAACCATACCAGCGGAAACCTGTAACTTGAATTTGTTGGCTTTTAGTGATCCAGCATGCTTCCATTGCATGCTCTCTCGTTTGCTGCTCGGCTCAAAGTGGTGACACTATGATTCATTGCCTGCCACTGTGCGGAAGAGAAATGCATCATCCTCCACTCTGTAACGCAGCAAGTGGTTCAAACACCATCCCATGCGTTCCTCTTTTAGGTGGTCGGTCAACACACCTTCCGATATTGCAGTTTCTTACGAACGACCTTTTGCATTGTCCCAATTGACACATCAAATTCTTTCGCTAGCTAACGTATGCTTCGACAACGGTTCATCTGTACTGCTGCATCAATTTTGGCGATGGTTTTTTATTCTTTCTGTTGCAACATTATGCGCTTGACCCGGCCGTCGAAGATCTGTCGTATTTGGAAACATACGTGCCCAGTCTGCCACTGTTGTCTTCGACACACATTTGTTACCGACGTTGCCTGTATTCTTCGATGAATATCCACTGGTCGACATCCTTCAAATGAAAGAAACTGAATCACCGCTCTTTGGGCTTCTTTGGACGGATTCTGGATCAACCCGGCCATTTTCTCAAAGGTCAGAAACAGAACCATTGCATCATGGGACGATAAGCACGTGCTCTTTTATTCATTGGTCAGTACTTATCACGAACGGATTTCAAATGAACGCCTCTTATATATGCTCTGCTTCTGTCCTCTACTCCTAATGTACCAGTCAGTAAATGCGTATTTCCTCGCTGTTTCAGTGACCTCAAAGGTTTCCCAACAATTTATATTTCTGTGTATAATTAATGTAAGGACAGAAAGACTAAAGCAGGGGAGAACATACTAAGACCCAGCTTCTCGTATCACATCTGAGTGTTAAAGAACAAACATATCTTCCCGCGGCTCGTGACTGGCACAAAGTGGACAGAAAAATATTTAGCTAACCTCTAGAAACTGATTCCATCGACAGAGGGGAAGCCAACGTGTTGGTGTACAGTGAACCTGATCATCCCTCGTGTTGCCTCTGTCGTCACTCCATCTTGGCTTCAAGTGAGAGAGACAGCGCGCGAGTGCTGGCCTAGGGGAACCATGACGCAACGCTCGGACAGTCAGTCTGTGTATGGCGTCAGAGATTGATGGTGAGTACACTCTGTGTTTGTTTGTTTGTTTGTTTGTGCTTCGAAAGCAATCTACCGAACATGTGTAACTTGCGAAACTGCATTTGTTTCCGGCAGTGAAACATAAGCCTGTGTGAAGTACAGTCAGCTTTTTATAGCCGCACGGTCGCGCTCTATGTTTCATGCGTGTCATTGTTAAACACAAATAGATCACTGGCGTAACTTGTTGTTACTTAAGGCGTACACATTTGTAACATCACCTCATTGTGTTCTCATTGTTACCTCAGTCATGGACATTTATTACATCTCATTGTTACCTCTGTCATAGACGTTATTACATCGACTCATTCTGTTCTCATCGTTACCTCAATCCTACACAGTTGTTACATTAACTCATTCTGATGAGACTATTCTCACTGTTACCTCAGTCATCGACAGTTATTACACTGAGTCATTCTGTTCTCATTATTACCTCATTCACTGACAGTTATTACACTGAGTCATTCTGTTCTCATTATAACCTCAGTCATTAACAATTATTATATTGACTCATTCTGTTCTCATTGTTTACCTCAGTCAGTGACAGTTATTAGAATGAATCATTCCGTTCTCATTAATAGTTCAGTGTTATATTTATATTGACTCATTCTGTTCTCATTGTTACCTTAATCCTAGACAGCTATTGTATTGTCTAATTATATTCTCCTCGTTACGTCAGTTCTGGACACTTAATACATTGCCTTGTTTAATTTCTCTCATTATTACTTCGCCAGAGAGAGAGAGAGAGAGAGAGAGAGAGAGAGAGAGAGAGAGAGAGAGAGAGAGAGAGAGAGAGAGAGAGAGAGAGAGAGAGATACGGCGACAAAACACATCCTTATCTTGTCACCCTATGTTTTACTAATGCGATAGTGCGTACATAATGTGAAATTTCCTATCTTTGGGAGAGCCACGTTGATTGTTCTGTGTCATGCTTTGGACCCACAACGAATTGCAGATGGTCACACAAAGTGACATGTGACTGCTACGACGATGGATAGGGAACTCGGAGCTTTCTGTACTTGCTTGACCGGGCAGGACAGGACAGGAGGCTGGGTTCAATCCGATAGTGGCCGCATTATGTCTTCCGACCAGGACAGCTCTAGGTCTACCTAACCTCATAAAATGAATGCCAGCTATTTGAAAAGACTGTCTGTTAATAGTATTTTAAGTAAAGGCAGTGAGGAAAAGAACTGGCATGCGACCTTATAATATCTTTGCCTCGAATTGAATACTGAGGAATAATCCAGAAACGGTGGGCGGTGATGGGAGAGCCGTTCTGTCAAGGACTTAATTTCTGATGGCGATATTCACATTTCATTGAACACAGTGGCATTCCGTTGTATGTTGTAATCACAGAGTAGATGCCCCCTGGGAATGTATTCATGTAATTACCAGTGAACTCATTTGAAATGAACCTGTATCAGTCTGTAGTATATTGTAAAAACAGTCCGTATGTACCTTGAGACTGTGGATCATACTTCATGTGTGTAACTATCGATGTTGGATGTATGCAAGTCAAGATAGAGGCCAGGAATATGAGTTGGCGGTTATAAGATAAACATCTACCCTCTGTAGATGACACAGTATTGATGGCGAAAAATGTGAGTACAAGTAACTGAACATTTTAAATGTGAAGTTGAATATTCGGCTGTCATTATCAAATGATACACCACTGAATGAAACGAACTTTGAAGAGTTGATTCTAAATGTTGGAAGTAGCGGTTTTAGAAATGAAATCTGACCATAAACACATAAACATTTCATCTTCAGTCTGCTGGAGCCCATAGAGAGTGATCAATAGAGGAACGGAAAGATGCGTATTTCTGCTTTATAAATTATACCAAGGCATTTGATAAAGTAAAACACGATAAAATAATACAAATGTTAGAAGATATCTGTAATGACGGGAATGATCTCACAATAATAAAGAATATTTATTCGAAGCAAATCATCATCATCATCCAGTGCCTTGCCTACTGGCGTGGACGATCATGCCTCTCCACACATTGTGTTTTATTGACGTCATGGATCAATTCGTGTGTTGACTCCTTTCCGTGCTAAGACACAAGACTCACGCTATCTTCCTCTATCTCCAAAGATCTGCGCGCCTGTCACAACATGTCAAGTTTTTGTCTTTTTATAATGTGGCCACAAAACGATGACTGCTTCTTTCTGATGTTTGTGATACGTTGTCTTTGCGATTCAGCTTCCCTTAAAACATCCAGATTTCTCTCTTTAGATGTCCAATTAAGTTTTAGCATTCTTCTGTAAAACCACATCTCTAAGCTTTCCGTGGATTTTCTCGCCCATTTACTAATTGTCCAGATTTAGCAGCCGTATGTTAAAACTGGTTCTATGTAACATACAAGAACTCTTTTTATAACTTTCTAGGTCAATGACATATTGCCCAAAACGATATTCATTTGATAGAATGCAGTTTTTGCGTGTCTTATTCTGTTCTTTATCTCAGAGATGTTATCCATGTGCCTAGATATCTGAATTTGTCCAAAATAACGTCCTTTGCTTTAATTACACATTCAGGCACAAATCGTTTCTTTGATATCCCCATATCTTTATATTATTCAAACCAAGGCCCATGTGTAATGTGGAAGCAAATAGCAGCAGTTGAAATAGGAAATAAAGAGATCAATTATGAGCAGGTAAATTAAGGAGTAAAACAAGGTTATGTATTGTCTCCGGATTTCTTTTCTCTCTCAATATTATACAGAGAAGAGGTCAGGAATACGTGTTAGAGGTTATAATATACACAATGTACAGACTATATTTATAGACACACACTATACAGACTATATAGACTATATCAGACTATATGTATAGACACACACTATACAGATGGCATAACATTGAGAGCGGAAAATGCAAAGAAGAAATAGCTTTGTGGTTTGTGAGACGACTGTTGCGAGTACTGCCAGAGTAACTAACGGCTAACTGGAAGAGGCTCATGAACTAGAAGATTATATACAATTGTATGAAAAAATAAACATCATATTTTGGTCATGTGATGAGAAGAGAGGCAATGGAGAACATCGTAACACCCGAAAGATCAACGGGAAAAGAAGCAGAGGCAGGTCAATGTAAATGATGTTGGATGGAATGAGATGGTGACATAGAGGAATATCAACTGCAGCTTTGATTCAGAAAACCAGAGAACGAGATCTGCGAAGAGACTTGAAAGCCTACGCCAGTTGACAGGCACATGATGATGATCGGGTTAGTCTAAAAAATATGCATCTGATTACATATAGCGATCTTTGAATGTCGCATAATTATACAGATACGCTACTGGAATCTTCAACATATTCTGCATGGACAAGCATGGATGGTGATGGTATGTCATCTCATCCCGTCAACCGCGCGTCGAATGAAGTCTGTTAAGTTTCTCTACTATGCAAGTTATTTATACCAAGGCTGCGTATTGTATTAGGAATTTACAGAATGTTCCAGGCGTGTATAATTGTTGTGTCTTCTTGAGTTGGTCAGGTCTGTTTGTCTGCGATGTAATTCCAATAACCTTAGTCCTTGATTCCAATAACCTTAGTCCTTAATTCCAATAACCTTAGTCCTTAATTCCAATAACCTTAGTCCTTAATTCCAATAACCTTAGTCCTTAATTCCAATATCCGTAGTCCTTAATTCCAATAACCGTAGTCCTTAATTCCAATAACCGTAGTCCTTAATTCCAATAACCTTAGTCCTTAATTCCAATAACCTTAGTCCTTAATTCCAATAACCGTAGTCCTTAATTCCAATAACCTTAGTCCTTAATTCCAACAACCTTAGTCCTTAATTCCAATAACCTTAGTCCTTAATTCCATATAACCTTAGTCCTTAATTCCATATAACCTTAGTCCTTAATTCCAATAACCTTAGTCCTTAATTCCAATAACCTTAGTCCTTAATTCCATATAACCTTAGTCCTTAATTCCAATAACCTTAGTCCTTAATTCCAATAACCTTAGTCCTTAATTCCAATAACCTTAGTCCTTAATTCCAATAACCGTAGTCCTTAATTCCAATAACCTTAGTCCTTAATTCCAATAACCTTAGTCCTTAATTCCAATAACCTTAGTCCTTAATTCCATATAACCTTAGTCCTTAATTCCAATAACCTTAGTCCTTAATTCCAATAACCTTAGTCCTTAATTCCAATAACCTTAGTCCTTAATTCCAATAACCGTAGTCCTTAATTCCAATAACCTTAGTCCTTAATTCCAATAACCTTAGTCCTTAATTCCAATAACCTTAGTCCTTAATTCCAATAACCTTAGTACTTAATTCCAATAACCTTAGTCCTTAATTCCAATAACCTTAGTCCTTAATTCCGATAACCATAGTCCTTAATTCCAATAACCGTAGTCCTTAATTCCAATAACCTTAGTCCTTAATTCCAATAACCGTAGTACTTAATTCCGAAAACCTGAGTCCTTAGTCCTGATGTCTGTTTTGTTTAGAACGAAGTTGGAAAATGAGAGAAATTCCGAAGATTGTGACAACCCTACCAGTATGTCACAGAGTATTGACTTACTAACTCGCCTACTTTCAATGCCCATAGTTTGTCTTGACCCTCGGAAACCTGTCTGATGTGATTGCTGTTTAATGGTCAATCCATCAACAGCCATAGGATTCTTCCTGAGGCTTTCATGATCTTACCGTAAGATATATGCATATCTGGACCAATAATGACCAACCTACTTGCGATTCTTTAGTCAGTGGCTTCTTCTAATAGTCCATGTCTAGTCTCCACAACAATCTGTATCGTGTGCTGCCAATCATTTCCGACACAAATATTCCTTTAAAGTCACGAATCCAAAACTATCTAGCGTCTTCCATAATGGTTTACCCCTGCTTTTATTCCCCTCAAACTTTCTCGTTGTCACAACATACTCCAATGTACCCTATTCTCATAGCGTGCAGAAAGAATGTGGACTGTCTTCTTCTGATGCGAGTAACTATTATAGTTCTTTTTGTGAATTAACTTTTTTCAAATATTTCTATTACATTTTGTATCTCCCCGTGGTGTTCTCGTCATTATATAACAAGATATCTAAACAGCTTCCACATAATTTATCATTAGTCGGATGAATGTCCGTAATTCAATTCCGCACATCCGTATTTACCCAATATAACTCACAAAAGCTATCTTTCTAATCTCAGTTGACAAAGATATATTGTATAGAGTATTCTTCATCTTGTCACATGTTGCTTTTCTTTGGGTTATTCGTTGTGTAATTTCTTCGGTCTCCCTGGCATAGTTATCAGTTATCAGTTATCAGTTATCAGTTGGGCTATCTTCATTGCACTCCGGATATGTCCATAGGTGCTCAGATCCCCCTCCCCCCCCCCCCAGCATATGCATCAGCGTCCGGTGGCTAATAGTGCCAGTTCTGTGTTGGTTGACGAGGCGCTTTGTTTTCTCGATGTACCTCTCGCCTGGCCGTGCCGATTCTTACTCCCAAGTCTTTCATCCTGGACAGCGATGTGGATTCACTGACGTCAAAGTCCTCTGTTCTCGCCATTTCTTTAAGGGCGTTAATAACATCGGCACGATCCAAGGGCTGGCCATCTACAGGGGGTGCAGAGCCAGCCAGTTTGTCAGCTCGTTCATTTCCCTCGACTTCCGCATATCCCGGGAAGATGAAGGTGACTTTACGAACAACAGACTGGCCTAGTGTTAACGTCTTTCTCCGCAATTCCGTATATTCTCGTGAGTAAAGTAACTTGCGCGAGAATCGGGAGTGGTTCCCGACGCGTTGGTAGCTTACGGGGTATGTGAGCCGGCCGCTCAGAAAGCAATGGCAAACTACTGAGCGTAATCTTGCCTAGTACATCAGCAGCAGCTAAAAAATGCTGATGTTGACTGCTACGTCCTGCAAAGGATATGAAAAAAAAAAAAAAAAAAAAAACACTTCTTTAATACGTCTTTAATCTGCTGCTACTAAGATAGTCAAACTCATTGGCTTGCTTTAGACTGGTCACATTTATTTTGATGTTCGATTCTGGAAGACAATTAAAACAAATATGTAGTTAACATTACTTTTGTTTGCTACTTTTCAGACTAAGACCTTTGACCTTCTGTTGCAACTATATTTATCATTTCTTGAAACTGCATTTGATCTTTTGCCACGAAAACCACTTTATCATCATAACGCAGGTTGATTATATGATGCCCACCTACTGATATTCATGGCAGATCGTCTATGGGTGTCATTGTAATTTCACTACACAGATTGAACAGATGGGGTGTTAGCACGCAACCATAACACCTGGTTTGATGTGCTGGAAAGTTCTCATGCGGTTATTAATTCTTATGGCTGCTTTTTGTTATCAATGTAAGTTTAGTTTCATGTTCAAATATTTACGTGTAATGTGTAAATTAAACACAAATATTAAAATGTTTTAGTGAGGTCAGGTCAATGCAACACAAATATAGCTGTCTGTTACTTTCATTCATTCGTTCTGTCAGTGTTCTCAAGATGATTAGGGCGTTGTTTATGCCTGTCATCATTAGCAAATGGCGTGGACACTCAAGTATCTCCACAGATCTCGGTGCCTGGTGTCCTGGGCCAGTTCTGTTGATGTATTCTCCACACCACCACCTTAGGCTGTCCAGCGTCATGACTCTCTGGCCTCCTCTCCTTCTAATACGGATCCTCCCAGTCGTGACGATATCTTTCAATGCTGGCCTCTCATTACATGTCCAAAGAACGCCGCTTGTCACTTTTTTATAGTTGCTTATGAAGCTCGACTTTCATTAGTCTTTTCCAGGCACTGGTTAGTTGCTCAAGTCCAGGGCATTCGCAACATTGTACCTTTACCTTCTGCAAATCCAGATTATTCATCCCTAATTTTTGGGTTTATTTTATTTCTTATCCTTCTCATTGTTCTTTTGTCATTAATATTTTAGTCATGACTTATTACACGAAATGGGAGAGCGATGTTCTCCAAAATCCATGACACCAAATTTCTGTGGCAGACTTACGAAAATAGTCTTCAAGAGATCATCAGGTATATATATATATATATCGTTATAGGGGTGATTCAACAGTTTTGTAATGATTTCTATACCTGTTTCACAAACAGCTGTTATAACTTCAACAGCGATGTGATCTGACACCGGGGATTTATCTTTCCTCGTGTGCTATACAGCAGCTTCTACTTCTGATTTCAGTATTGGTGGTTTTCTCACCGGTCATGAGTATTTGTTTCTGATCAACCATCACCATCATGTAACTCGTCTATGCACTATGGCTATCGTTCAATTACCTTCTCCTTTATACGTAAACATTGTAAAATGTGTTTTCAAACAACTGGTTGCGGTATGTTTGCCAATGCCCGCTAGTCTCTGTATCTGTCTGTACTTCCAAAACTCCATGCTCTTGCTTTTTAGAAAGAGCCTACTCCTTGGCGAAGTTGTTACTGGCGCAGTTCGTAATTCCGCATACCGCGTTCGAGACACAGCTACGTTGGTTTTTATGAAATGGTATGGGTGTCGGTCGTTCATAAATCTATGGTTAACTACTGAACGTAAATTTTCCCAGGAATCACGAACAGCGAAAATACACTGGGGTTGACTGCTGCGTCCGTAAAGGATATGCACCTAATTGTTTGAGAAAGACTTCTTTCACTGTAGTACATTGTCATAAGCAATCAAGTAATCAAACGCTGGATAAACAAATCACACTTGAAGAGATGAAACATCAATTAGGTAAAACAAATTCACAAGATAAGACAACGATAAAGAAATTAAGAAAAGTAAATAACAACACGATCTATCTTGCGGAAACTCAACTTCAAGAAGCACAAGGATACACATATTTGGGAAGCAACGTGGACACACATGGGGAAACAGAGGTAGAGAAAATCAGAATACCCAAGACAAGAGGAACTTTCACAGCATTAGGAAAGATGTAGAAGTCAGAGAAATTTGAACTTAGCATTTTAATTTGTATTTGCAACGCCAAAGTTAAATCGATACTAAATTAAGATCAAGCAAAATAATTACAGTTAAACTACAAACATTCACTAATTGGAACCCGTGAAGAATAGTGGGAACAAAATGATATGACAGAATCACAAATGAAGACTAATCCCAGTGAACCAAGAGGTGAGGTCGCTAGCGCTGGAAATCACTCACTGAGAAAACCTGAGGACAATATAACTAGACAATCTCTTATATGTGTATAAGTAACACCCGAGGACAATATAACTAGACAATCTCTTATACGTGTATAAGTAAAACCCGAGGACAATATAACTAGACAATCTCTTATACGTGTATAAGTAACACCCGAGGACAATATAACTAGACAATCTCTTATACGTGTACAAGTAAAACCTGAGGACAATATAACTAGACAATCTCTTATACGTGTATAAGTAACACCCGAGGACAATATAACTAGACAATCTCTTATACGTGTATAAGTAAAACCCGAGGGAGGGGGGGGGCAGGGGGACATGAGAATATTGTTAATGGTTTCTATTCTTATGTTACGATGCTGAAGTTACTTCTTTTTCTCACCGTGCAGAAATCTACCTGAACACATTTCACCATGACACAGACTAAACAGGAATAATGGCGAACATCAAATAACCACAGATGATCCAGTCCAGTCTCACCAATAATTACGAAGCCATTACGTTAATTATGCCGATATGAAGTGTCAGCACGCAATGTTTTTTTTTTAACCACAGAGAACAGTCGTTTGTATTGTTTACAGCGACCGACTTATGTCGGCACACATCTTCACAGAAACGCCAGCAAAAGTTCACATTTGTTAATAAATATGGTAAGATCGAGATTGGTAGTCCATTTTACACATACAGTTGTCCAACGTACACACACAGTAGTCTAGCTTACACATACAGTAGACCAACTTACACGTACAGTAGACCAGCTTACACATACAGCAGTCCAGCTTACACATACAGCAGACCAGCTTGCATATACAGTAGACCAGCTTACACATACAGTAGACCAGCTTACACATACAGTAGACCAGCTTACACATACAGTAGACCAGCTTGCATATACAGCAGTCCAGCTTACACATACAGCAGACCAGCTTGCATATACAGTAGACCAGCTTACACATACAGTAGACCAGCTTACACATACAGTAGACCAGCTTACACATACAGTAGACCAGCTTGCATATACAGTAGACCAGCTTACACATACAGTAGACCAGCTTACACAAACAGTAGTCCAGCTTACACATACAGTAGACCAGCTTACACAAACAGTAGTCCAGCTTACACAAACAGTAGTCCAGCTTACACATACAGTAGACCAGCTTACACAAACAGTAGTCCAGCTTACACAAACAGTAGACCAGCTTACACATACAGTAGACCAGCTTACACAAACAGTAGTCCAGCTTACACATACAGTAGACCAGCTTACACAAACAGTAGTCCAGCTTACACAAACAGTAGTCCAGCTTACACAAACAGTAGACCAGCTTACACATACAGTAGACCAGCTTACACAAACAGTAGACCAGCTTACACATACAGTAGACCAGCTTACACGTACAGTAGACCAGCTTACACGTACAGTAGACCAGCTTACACGTACAGTAGACCAGCTTACACATACAGTAGACCAGCTTACACATACAGTAGACCAGCTTACACGTACAGTAGACCAGCTTACACGTACAGTAGACCAGCTTACACGTACAGTAGACCAGCTTACACGTACAGTAGACCAGCTTACACGTACAGTAGACCAGCTTACACGTACAGTAGACCAGCTTACACATACAGTAGACCAGCTTACACATACAGTAGACCAGCTTGCATATACAGTAGACCAGCTTACACATACAGTAGACCAGCTTACACATACAGTAGACCAGCTTACACATACAGTAGACCAGCTTACACATACAGTAGACCAGCTTACACGTACAGTAGACCAGCTTACACGTACAGTAGACCAGCTTACACATACAGTAGACCAGCTTACACATACAGTAGACCAGCATACACATACAGTAGACCAGCTTGCATATACAGTAGACCAGCTTACACATACAGTAGACCAGCTTGCATATACAGCAGACCAGCTTACACATACAGTAGACCAGCTTACACATACAGTAGACCAGCTTACATGTACAGTAGACCAGCTTACACGTACAGTAGACCAGCTAACACGTACAGTAGACCAACTTACACATACAGTAGACCAGCTTACACATACAGTAGACCAGCTTACACATACAGTAGACCAGCTTGCATATACAGCAGACCAGCTTACACATACAGTAGACCAGCTTACACATACAGTAGACCAGCTTGCATATACAGTAGACCAGCTTACACATACAGTAGACCAGCTTGCATATACAGCAGACCAGCTTGCATATACAGCAGACCAGCTTACACATACAGTAGACCAGCTTACACGTACAGTAGACCAGCTTACACAAACAGTAGACCAGCTTACACGTACAGTAGACCAGCTTACACATACAGTAGACCAGCTTACACGTACAGTAGACCAGCTTACACATACAGTAGACCAGCTTACACGTACAGTAGACCAGCTTACACAAACAGTAGACCAGCTTACACAAACAGTAGACCAGCTTACACATACAGTAGACCAGCTTGCATATACAGCAGACCAGCTTACACAAACAGTAGACCAGCTTACACGTACAGTAGACCAGCTTACACGTACAGTAGACCAGCTTACACGTACAGTAGACCAGCTTACACGTACAGTAGACCAGCTTACACGTACAGTAGACCAGCTTACACGTACAGTAGACCAGCTTACACAAACAGTAGACCAGCTTACACGTACAGTAGACCAGCTTACACGTACAGTAGACCAGCTTACACGTACAGTAGACCAGCTTACACGTACAGTAGACCAGCTTACACAAACAGTAGACCAGCTTACACAAACAGTAGACCAGCTTACACATACAGTAGACCAGCTTACATATACAGCAGACCAGCTTACATATACAGCAGACCAGCTTACACGTACAGTAGACCAGCTTACACGTACAGTAGACCAGCTTACACATACAGTAGACCAGCTTACACGTACAGTAGACCAGCTTACACATACAGTAGACCAGCTTGCATATACAGTAGACCAGCTTACACATACAGTAGACCAGCTTACACATACAGTAGTCCAGCTTACACGTACAGTAGACCAGCTTACACATACAGTAGACCAGCTTACACATACAGTAGACCAGCTTACATATACAGTAGACCAGCTTACATATACAGTAGACCAGCTTACACGTACAGTAGACCAGCTTACACATACAGTAGACCAGCTTACACATACAGTAGACCAGCTTACACAAACAGTAGTCCAGCTTACACATACAGTAGACCAGCTTACACATACAGTAGTCCAGCTTACACATACAGTAGACCAGCTTACACATACAGTAGACCAGCTTACACGTACAGTAGACCAGCTTACACATACAGTAGACCAGCTTACACGTACAGTAGACCAGCTTACACGTACAGTAGACCAGCTTACACATACAGTAGACCAGCTTACACATACAGTAGTCCAGCTTACACGTACAGTAGACCAGCTTACACGTACAGTAGACCAGCTTACACGTACAGTAGACCAGCTTACACGTACAGTAGACCAGCTTGCATATACAGTAGTCCAGCTTACACAAACAGTAGTCCAGCTTACACAAACAGTAGTCCAGCTTACACATACAGTAGACCAGCTTACACAAACAGTAGTCCAGCTTACACATACAGTAGACCAGCTTACACGTACAGTAGACCAGCTTACACAAACAGTAGTCCAGCTTACACGTACAGTAGACCAGCTTACACATACAGTAGTCCAGCTTACACATACAGTAGACCAGCTTACACATACAGTAGACCAGCTTACACGTACAGTAGACCAGCTTACACAAACAGTAGTCCAGCTTACACGTACAGTAGTCCAGCTTACACAAACAGTAGTCCAGCTTACACATACAGTAGACCAGCTTACACAAACAGTAGTCCAGCTTACACGTACAGTAGACCAACTTACACGTACAGTAGACCAGCTTACACGTACAGTAGACCAGCTTGCATATACAGTAGTCCAGCTTACACAAATAGTAGTCCAGCTTACACAAACAGTAGACCAGCTTACACGTACAGTAGACCAGCTTACACATACAGTAGTCCAGCTTACACAAACAGTAGTCCAGCTTACACAAACAGTAGTCCAGCTTACACATACAGTAGACCAGCTTACACATACAGTAGTCCAGCTTACACAAACAGTAGTCCAGCTTACACAAACAGTAGTCCAGCTTACACATACAGTAGTCCAGCTTACACAAACAGTAGACCAGCTTACACAAACAGTAGTCCAGCTTACACAAACAGTAGTCCAGCTTACACAAACAGTAGTCCAGCTTACACATACAGTAGACCAGCTTACACAAACAGTAGTCCAGCTTACACAAACAGTAGTCCAGCTTACACAAACAGTAGTCCAGCTTACACAAACAGTAGTCCAGCTTACACAAACAGTAGACCAGCTTACACAAACAGTAGACCAGCTTACACAAACAGTAGTCCAGCTTACACAAACAGTAGTCCAGCTTACACAAACAGTAGTCCAGCTTACACAAACAGTAGACCAGCTTACACATACATTAGACCAGCTTACACAAACAGTAGTCCAGCTTACACAAACAGTAGTCCAGCTTACATATACAGTAGACCAGCTTACACGTACAGTAGACCAGCTTACACGTACAGTAGACCAGCTTGCATATACAGTAGACCAGCTTACACAAACAGTAGTCCAGCTTACACAAACAGTAGTCCAGCTTACACAAACAGTAGACCAGCTTACACAAACAGTAGACCAGCTTACACAAACAGTAGTCCAGCTTACACAAACAGTAGTCCAGCTTACATATACAGTAGACCAGCTTACATATACAGTAGACCAGCTTACATATACAGTAGACCAGCTTACACATACAGTAGACCAGCTTACATATACAGTAGACCAGCTTACACATACAGTAGACCAGCTTACATATACAGTAGACCAGCTTACATATACAGTAGTCCAGCTTACATATACAGTAGACCAGCTTACATATACAGTAGACCAGCTTACATATACAGTAGACCAGCTTACACATACAGTAGACCAGCTTACATATACAGTAGACCAGCTTACACATACAGTAGACCAGCTTACACATACAGTAGTCCAGCTTACATATACAGTAGACCAGCTTACATATACAGTAGACCAGCTTACATATACAGTAGACCAGCTTACACATACAGTAGTCCAGCTTACATATACAGTAGACCAGCTTACATATACAGTAGACCAGCTTACATATACAGTAGACCAGCTTACACATACAGTAGACCAGCTTACATATACAGTAGACCAGCTTACACATACAGTAGACCAGCTTACACAAACAGTAGTCCAGCTTACATATACAGTAGACCAGCTTACATATACAGTAGTCCATGATTTAATCAGCAGTACTACTACTACATCATTACTGCCAGTACACATCATGTGTCTACTGTAAGCGGTTCCACGGTCGAGTTCACCGTTCTAACACCATGGAATGAGTTACGTCACACATGGGCTGGCACACGTATTCGTGAACTTGTCGTAACACAGGAAATTGACTACTCGTAGACCTCACTTCTGCTCCTCCAGCCCAGACTCTTTTTCTGGCTTGTCTCTTCATTGACCGACTTATTTGTTGAGAATCTCCGAGTCTCCACCAAACATCTAACCTCGTTATCTTGCCGTGACTAACGTAACTAGATACCGGCTACTCAAATGGACAATTGTGTGACATTTCTCTAGAGAAATCAATGGATACCAGGAATCTTAGCATGCACTTTAGGACATGTAGAAGTGGTACTGATCATATCACACACCCCACTGGTCTATCAAATATGGGTCTAGTACCATGGAGGAGGAAAAAAACAACTTTAGAATTTGGAAAATTAGAACGTAATAATAATTTTCGTAACTGAGAAATTGTGATATTTCGGTTTCTTATAGTGTCGTTTATCCCTATAAGGTAGGGAACAATCTGATCTTCTTAATAAAGTCCATGTCGTGTGGCGTTGCAGATCATGACTGTCCAATACCTTATGTCTCTTGTGCTACGAATGATCCCAGATACCAACGCTCCTCCATGACATAGTGACTAACTGTATAGATCCTCCACCTGCCTGTGGTGGGTGGAGCTGGGGAGCAATCGACAGATAGTTGATTGGCTATAATCTCAAGTTTCGTAACGGTAGGCGAAGTTTCTCTGTATAGAGATAATGGCTACGGTCACCGGCCTGTATGGTCAGTGCTAGAAAGGAAAGCTATGGCAAACTACTTTCTTTGCTGATGCATCGCATATAATATCTGCGCACAATGTATTCAGCCTGAACGACGTTAAGGGGACTTTCAAGAACTGCCGCGTCCGGCCGAGAGCAGCATGCCCATCCGTCATCTAGAGATTGGATGCAAATCACTTGGCAAGATTTTATAAAAGAATAATATCAGTCTCTTTCAATGTAGCAAATTAACGAAAAGAATCAATTTTAAATAAATAACATAATATAGAAAATAAATTTAAAAAATAGAGGAAAAGATTTGGAAAAGCATAAGCAACAATATATGAAGCAAGACACAATAAATAAATCGTTATAAATTGAAGAGAGAAAATGAAAGCACGCGTGTTGCGCGTAATTACGTATAACACATGGCTCTGAATCGTGTACAATTAGTAAACAAATGACATCTCCCCCAAGCCACAGAAACCTGGAGTTACCCTATTATGCTAACAATACCATGATTAGCCCTAATGAGTCATCTCATTGTGTGGACAGATGCCCACATCACAAGTAAAACACATCAAGAAAAACAAACAGAGAGCGTCAACGATCTTTAGTGGCGCCATGAGAGGAGGACAAATCTTCGAATAACTGGGAGGACGCATGTGACAAAACACTGTGATCATGTTTTCCATCATGATACGAAGATATGCACATGCAGTGATAACTAGTGCACTATGGAAGATGTACAGTGATACACAGTGCACGATGGAAGGAGATGCGAAGTGACAGAAGTGACAGTGGCTCTTTTTCTACAGTTGTGACTACTGATCAACTTTAATAGAGGGACAACAAGCAGTAGTCACAAGAATAGAAACATTTACTTCTATCCGATCAACACTAGATCTATCTGTATGTCTGCCTGTCTGCCTGTCTGCATGTCTGTCCACCTTCTATTTATCTCTCATTTCTATGTCCATATAATCTATGTATCCAACCATCTGTCTATCCGCTCGTTGTCTGTCCATCTGTCTGTATATCTGTCGGCCTGTTTGTCTGTTTTCGACCTGTCCGTTCGTCTTAGTTAGTTAGTTAGTTAGTTAGTTAGTTAGTCGCAGTTCCAATTAACGGCAACAGGTCGTCCCCATTATGCTCCGTTCCTGTGCCAGTGAACATCATACAAAATGCTCGTCACTGCCCAATGTGAAAAGTGGCAAATACAGTAGTTTCGGCAAGCCAACAGCCCGCACAGGTACATTGTGTGCAATTCCGCCGTCAGAATGCCAACACACAAGTCCTCCACGAAAAATACAGTTCATCGTCGATGGAATCGGCAGTCACCAGAAAGACTTCATTGACCCGGGCTTTATCCCATATGGCTCGGTCTCTTTCCGCAGGGCGACCTGCCGAACTCCGTATCTCCAGCGACGACCCCAGGTGTCTCCGAGAAAACATGTACTCGTGAACCGAAAAGGCAAACCAGTCAATTCAACAACAGTTGGCCGCCATCGTTCCGAACATGCAGTTGCACGCTACAAACAACCGCGGACTGATATAAAAGCATTCCACACGAAATTCACAACTCACAGTGTCGCGCCACGCACTCACTCAGTAGCAGGGCGATGGAACCATACACTACCAGTCAAACATGAGGAAAATGCGAATGCAAACCGTAGCCACAAGTGTAAACACTCCAGAGGCCTTGGCGGTTTAAATGCCTATCCGCCATGTTTGAGACCGGAAGTCTGTTCGTCTGTCTGTCGCTATGAATCTCAGTATTTCCCTATGCAAATCTCTTTGCATGCTATTCTGTAGTTCTGTCTTTTTGTTGTCTGTTTATCCAACACGATTGTGTCTGTCTACCGAGTAGTACTGTCTGCTTGTCTCAGCAGTTACCATTGCCTGTCTATTGTGTCTTTCTATAATTTATCAACCAGTTTGCCTGTCATGCTTCTTTATCTCTACCTCTCCATGTTTCTATACATGCTGAAGTATCTATCTCACCCCCTGCCCCGCCCCCCTCTCCATTGTTCGCATGTGTTAATCAGCAAATACTTCCCATGACTCTCTATTTATCAGCAACACTGTTTCCTAAGCACATTGAAGAACTCGGACAGTCCATATCTGTATCTAGATCACGCCATTTATCTTTCATGTCCAACAAGGATTAATTCACACATTGCTTGCCAAGCCTGGCCAGGAAACCATTGGCCCGCACAGAATGTCCTTGCAAATGAAATTGCACGTTGCAGTTGTCCTTCCACACAAGAGCAGATATTAAATTACGTAAAATGTTTCTGTAAACGAAATCTATTTTTGTGTGTGTGCCTTTGCTTTCGGCGTGCCACAGAAGCACTCTCTTTTCCCGTGTATTTGTGTCTTGATTACTTTTATTTAAGATGGGGATAATGTGCTGGTATTACATAACGTGATAATATTACATTTGTTCCTGCCAACATCTATATTTGCCTGATAGCTTCTAACCCCGCGGCTGGAGGAGGAGGAAATTAAGGAACTATCAATTTCAATTAGAAGCTGTGTAGTTGCATTTCAGTTAGGCATTATTATATTCTGATAGTTCTGTTTTGCTTCACCTTGGCGTACGGGCATTTTCTTTGTCTTTACACGTGTTGCCATCTCGTTTGAAGTCAAAGTTAATGATGTCATTAGAGCATTAAGAAGCCATCAGTTTCAGTTACATGCTCCGTCAGCTAGGAACATTAGAAAGACCTGGGACTTTTATAACCAGCATTCCTATATCGTTCGTTCGTATACGTGGTCTGATGTGTGCAGTATGGGAGACATTCGACAGGCAGCAGAAGAAGAAGTCAGGACTAACATGGAGGCGGACTCTGGGCATTCAAGACACCCAGAGACATTGGCAAACGATGGAAAGTCTTCCTGGCGTGCTGTGATGACAGCGACGTTCTGTATAGGACTTGGCACACTATGATGGCACAAAATGTGGACGTATATAACCTATTATGTGTGTACCCACAGATTGTGGACGTATATAACCTATTATGTGTGTACCCACAGATTGTGGACGTATATAACCTATTATGTGTGTACCCACAGATTGTGGACGTATATAACCTATTATGTGTGTACCCACAGATTGTGGACGTATATAACCTATTCGGTGTGTATCCACACATTGTGGACGTATATAACCTATCATGTGTGTATCCACAGATTGTGGACGTAAATAACCTATCCGGTGTGTATCCACAGATTGTGGACGTATATAACCTATCCGGTGTGTATCCACAGATTGTGGACGTATATAACCTATCATGTGTGTATCCACAGATTGTGGACGTATATAACTTATCATGTGTGTATCCACAGATTGTGGATGTATATAACCTATCCGGTGTGTATCCACAGATTGTGGACGTATATAACCTATCCGGTGTGTATCCACAGATTGTGGACGTATATAACCTATCCGGTGTGTATCCACAGATTGTGGACGTATATAACCTATCATGTGTGTATCCACAGATTGTGGACGTATATAACCTATTCGGTGTGTATCCACAGATTGTGGACGTATATAACCTATCATGTGTGTATCCACAGATTGTGGACGTATATAACCTATCATGTGTGTATCCACAGATTGTGGACGTATATAACCTATCCGGTGTGTATCCACAGATTGTGGACGTATATAACCTATCATGTGTGTATCTACAGATTGTGGACGTATATAACCTATCATGTGTGTATCTAAAGATTGTGGACGTATATAACCTATCCGGTGTGTATCTAAAGATTGTGGACGTATATAACCTATCATGTGTGTATCCACAGATTGTGGACGTATATAACCTATCATGTGTGTATCTAAAGATTGTGGACGTATATAACCTATCATGTGTGTATCTAAAGATGTGGACGTATATAACCTATCCGGTGTGTATCTAAAGATTGTGGACGTATATAACCTATCATGTGTGTATCTAAAGATTGTGGACGTATATAACCTATCATGTGTGTATCTAAAGATTGTGGACGTATATAACCTATCCGGTGTGTATCTAAAGATTGTGGACGTATATAACCTATCATGTGTGTCTCTAAGGATTGTGGACGTATATAACCTATCATGTGTGTATCTAAAGATTGTGGACGTATATAACCTATCCGGTGTGTATCTAAAGATTGTGGACGTATATAACCTATCATGTGTGTATCTAAAGATTGTGGACGTATATAACCTATCATGTGTGTATCTAAAGATTGTGGACGTATATAACCTATCATGTGTGTATCTAAAGATTGTGGACGTATATAACCTATCCGGTGTGTATCCACAGATTGTGGACGTATATAACCTATTATGTATGTATCTAAAGATTGTGGACGTATATAACCTATCATGTGTGTATCCAAAGATTGTGGACGTATATAACCTATCATGTGTGTATCTAAAGATTGTGGACGTATATAACCTATCCGGTGTGTATCCACAGATTGTGGACGTATATAACCTATCATGTGTGTATCCACAGATTGTGGACGTATATAACCTATCATGTGTGTATCCACAGATTGTGGACGTATATAACCTATCATGTGTGTATCCACAGATTGTGGACGTATATAACCTATCATGTGTGTATCCACAGATTGTGGACGTATATAACCTATCATGTGTGTATCCACAGATTGTGGACGTATATAACCTATCCGATGTGTATCTAAAGATTGTGGACGTATATAACCTATCCGGTGTGTATCTAAAGATTGTGGACGTATATAGCCTATCATGTGTGTGCCCACAGATTGTGGACGTATATAGCCTATTCGGTGTGTATCCACAGATTGTGGACATGTATAGCCTATCCGGCGTGTTCCCACAATCTTGGATGTATATAGTCTATTTAATGTGTACCCACAATCTTTGATGTGTATAGTCTATCTAGTGTGTACCCACAATCTTTGATGTGTATAGTCTATCTAGTGTATACCCACAATCTTTGATGTGTATAGTCTATCTAGTGTGCACCCACAATCGTGGATGTGTATAGTCTATCCAGTGTGTACCCACAATCTTAGATGTTTATAGTCTATCCAGTGTGTACCCCCTATCAAAGGAGAAGTAAGGTGCCTCCTTCCCTCCGCTAGCCTACGGGACACCCTTGGGCAAGGTAGAGTACCCGTTTAGCCCCCCCCCCCCCCCCCAAACAGGGTAACGTGAAGCCATGCGAGCAGGTGGTGGATTGGACTTGGGAGCAGCCGACAGATAGTTGTTGGTTATGGTTTCAAGTCAGTGACGGTGGGCAGAGGATCTCTCAGTAGAGACAATGGTTACGGTCATCCGATCAGTATGGTCACTGCCAGGAAGAAAGAATGGTAGACTTCCTCCTTATTGATTCCAGGGCAGAGGAGGCTCGTCAGCCTTGGTTGGTATCTCTTCTAAGAGAGGCAACTCTAAATCTCAAACCTCCGATGCCTTGCGGGTATACCCATATGGGAAAGGCTTCGGGAGTTAACCCCGAGAACAAATCCGGAGATGGAGTCCCTAAGGCAGTTCCATGTTGTACACAACATAGTGTTGGCAACTTCTGTGATGGCACCGATGCCAAGTTGCATTGGCTACTGCCTTTCCCTTGGTCAACATCGGCGACGTGGAGAGGGGGAACTTGTTACTGGGCAACAGCTGGTTCTCCGATTTCCATTGCCCAGGCTTGTGCCCTGAAGAGGTCACTTCAGCACCGCGTAAAGCGGTGACACAACACGGGAAGCAGCATTTGCCGGTTATAAGTCTTAATGCTCGATTGGCGTAGAGCAAGGCGCCAGGGGCTACTTCTGACGGTGGGAGAGATCATCGTATCTCACTAGACAGCTACCGCCCGCCTAAGCTGGGCATCCCCCAGTCAATAAGGTGTTGTCTCGCCACGGTTCATCTGCTCCTGAGGGTGTGTGGAGCTTAGAGGGGGGGGGGGAATCCTGACACACAGACCGCTATCTATACACCTAACAACAAGAAAAAAACAAAACAACCGGCCCTAAGGCTGGGAACATGGAATGTAAGAACCATGACCCCTGGCATCTCAAACGATCTAAACGAGATTGTGGATGCCCGCAAAACTGCAGTGATAAACAACGAACTACTAAGACTGGGGATAGACATTGTCGCCCTGCAAGAGACCAGACTCCAAGAATCTGGAAGCATCAAGGAGAAGGACTTCACTTTCTACTGGCATGGCAAGCCGTGCGGAGAGACCAGGGCGCATGGAGTTGGCTTCGCTATCAGAAACAAGCTGCTTAATTCCATCATACCACCAAGTGATGGCACTGAAAGAATACTGAGGCTCCAACTCCAGACAGAGGCAGGCCCAGTTAGTATTATAAGCGTAAATGCCCCAACACTAACTGCAGCATCAGGATCTAAAGACAAGTTCTATGACGACCTTAGCAAAGAAGTCAGTGAAACACCAGAGAAACAACATCTTTTTATCCTGGGGGATTTCAATGCCAGGGTTGGCTCCGACCACAAATCTTGGGCTTCATGTCTAGGACAGTTTGGCGTTGGGAAGATCAATGACAATGGACAACGTCTCTTGGAATTCTGCAGCCACCATAATCTGTGCGTGACCAACAACTTCTTTGACACGAAACCCCAACACAAGATGTCATGGAGGCACCCCAGATCAAAGAACTGTCACCAACTCGACCTGGTGCTCACTAAACGCAGCAACTTCGGCAATGTACGGCTGACTCGCAGCTATCATAGTGCTGACTGCGACACCGACCATTCACTCGTCTCCAGCAAGGTGAAGAAAAAGTCCAAAAGAATCTACAGAAGCCGAACAGAAGGAATACCACGCATTGACACCAGCGGCACCCAAAATAAAGAAAAGGTTAACAAATTCATGCAGGCTCTAGAGCAGTGTTTCCCAACGTGGGGCCCACACCCCACAGGGGGGCAATTTGACTGTTAAGGGGGGGCAATTCGAAAATCGGCTGAATATAACAAAACGGGGAGACTTGAGACTGAAGTTAACTAAATTGGAACCTGACATAAGATCTCTTTGCAGCAAACATCAAGCGCAAGGATCTCACTAAATTTAAATAATAAATAATTACTAATAATTAAAATAATATAGAAAAATCTTTCATTAAAATTATTTTGTACTTGAATTTCAGTTCTCCATTATATGTTTTGAAAATTTACTTACTGTGTTTGCTCAATAATTACCTAGTGATTTCTTCCTAAAACTTATCATTCAAGTTTCTTTAGTGAACATTTCAATTTTTGAATATTAAAAATAATGTATATGTTGAGGGGGGGGGGCATGGGGCGGGGGAGGGGGGCAATATGAATTTTAGAAAGGCTTAAGTGGGGCATGGTACAAAAAAGGTTGGGAAACACTGCTCTAGAGGATACTCTGCCTGGCCCCACAAACGGAAATTCCACCGAGAGATGGAGTCATTTTCGCGACACCATCTACAATACAGCACTATCAACATTTGGCAAGAAGCAAACTAAGTCAACCGACTGGTTTGAAGCACACTCTGAAGAGATGCTCCCAGTTCTGGAGATAAAGAGACATGCATTCCCAATGTATAAAATATCACCTTCAGAGAAAACACTGCAGGCATTGCGAACGGCCAGAAATAGAGTACAACAGATGGCAAGAAGATGTGCGAACAGGTACTGGCTACAGCTCTCTGCTGAAATTCAAACTTGTGCAGACACTGGAAATATAAGAGGAATGTACGAGGGCATCAAGCAAGCTGTCGTTCCATCAAAAAAAAAGAAAAAAAGATGGCCCCTTTACGATCAACTGAGGGGGTAATCATAAAAGATCGAGCGAAACAAATGGATCGCTGAGTAGAACACTACTCAGAGCTATACTCAGTGGATAACACTGTCAGCGAAGAAGCTCTGGAAGCCATCGATCAACAGTCCTCCATGCATGCCCTGGATAACGAACCTTGCCTCACAGAAATTAGCGAAGCACTAGACTCTCTCAAATCCGACAAGGCACCTGGAAAAGATAGTATTCTTCCTGAAATTTTAAAATGTAGCAAAGAAACAATCATCCCAGAACTGTATGTAATATTTCAGCTCTACTGGAAAGAAAAATCAGTACTACAAGATATGAAAGACGCAAACATCTTTAACCTTTATAAAAACAAAGGCGACAGAAGCGACTGCAACAACTATCGCGGCATTTCCCTACTCAGCATTACAGGCAAGATTTTTGCCAGAGTAATCCTTAAAAGATTACACATTCTTGCTGAAAGAATCTACCCCGAATCGCAGTGCGGATTTAGACCCAACAGGTCCACCATCGATATGATTTTCTCACTCCGGGAGCTCCAAGAGATGTGCAGAGAACAGAGGAAGCCATTATATATTGCCTTCATCGACCTCACAAAGGCATTTGACCTCGTGAGCAGAAGCGGCCTTTTTAAGGTCCCTGAAAAGGTTGGATGTCCACCCACCCTTCTGAGTCTCGTGAAATCATTCCACTAATACATGCACGGGACCATTTTATTTGACGGCTCAACATCCCAGTCATTCAGCATCAGCAGCGGAGTAAAGCAGGGCTGCGTGCTTGCTCCTACACTCTTTAGTATAATCTTTGCCGTTCTCTTAAGGCAGGCATTTGGGACTGCCACTGAAGGCATATACCTCCACACAAGATCGCATGGCAAACTTTTTAACCCATCAAGACTCAAGGCAAAGACCAAAAAAAGATCAGGATACGTAAGAGAATTACTTTTTGCAGATGATGCAGCACTGACTACTCATACAGAAGAAGATCTCCAAAGGCTCATAGATCGTTTTGCAGCCGCCTGCAAAGACTTTGGGCTCACCATTAGCCTAAATAAAACACAGGTGATGGAACAAGAGTGCTGGTGCGGCTCCGCCAATCAAAATTTCTAATTACGAATTGAAGGTCGTCCACGAGTTTGTGTATTTGGGGTCGACAATATCAGATAATCTTTCATTAGAGACATAAATCGACAGACGCATTGGAAAGGCAGCCACAACATTTTCCAGGCCAGCTAAAAGAGCTTGGGAGAATAATAGACTAAAAGAGCGTACAAAAGCTCAAGTATATAGAGCTTGTGTTGTTAGTACACTACTCTATGGGTCTGAATCCTGGATCCTGTACTCAAGACTGGAAAGGAAGTTGAATTCTTTCCACATGAGATGTCTGAGACGTATCCTGGGCATACCATGGAAAGACCACATAACAAACAAACATGTGCTTGAAAGAGCTGATATTACCACAGTGCACACCCTCCTCAAGCAGAGACGCCTCCGGTGGCTGGACCACGTATCTCGAATGGAGGATGAACGTATTCCCAAAGATCTCCTATACGGAGAACTAGTCACAGGAAAGAGGTCAACCGGAAGACCCCAAATGCGATATAGGGATGTGTGTAAACAAGAAATGAAAACCCTTGGAATAGATCCAGACACGTGGGAAAGAGTTGCAACAGACAGATGCTCCTGGAGAAGAAATGTACGAAACTGACTGGTGCTCTTTGAGCGCAATCTGATCCAACAAACTGAGGATAGGCGGCACAGGCTTAAAACGCAGTCACTTACTGCGGGACTTGCCTCGTCTTACTGATACAGGAGGTAGAATTTCAAGCACAGGAAGACATAGTTTCCTATACTTAAGTGCTCAAAGATGAAGAAGCGCAACACTGACTTTTAGTGGGCCAGAGAAGAAAAGGGCAATAAGAAGAAATAGAGAAAGATCACTGTATATATTCTCCTCAATTAACAAGAAAAGGGTTAGAGTTAGACAGAAGATTCCAGGAGTTCTTAGGGCGGGGGATATACTGTTGTATACCCCAGACAGAAGATTACACTGCTGGACTGTAACAGGATCAATGACTTTACCCAACAAACTACAGACTAAACAAAACAAATTAAGAACAACAAAATTAGACTTTTATTGACAGAACTGCATGATTCAGGGACAAACAGACATCCTGACATGTCACACAACTGACATATACAGAAATGGGAACCTATGTTCCCACAGTGGATATCACTCACTGCTGCCTAACATCGCTATGCACATGACTGGGTACCCATCTCCACAAACCAACAAGGACATGGCAACAACAGTACCTCAACGTAAACAACAACGGTAACAGCAGGTATGGACTCTCTATTGTAATCATCTCAGGACTCATGGACAGTCGGTACATACAGCAATGGGAATCTGTAATCCCACAGTTAGAGACAACTGCTGCCTAGCACTAACTACAGGGGCGGTCTCTAAATGACAGTGACATCCTCAATCATGTTCAGTTGAGTCGAAGGGTACCCTCAATACCTACACAAGACAACTGCATCACATAGGCCGACTGGGACCAGATACAGAAAAGAGCCATAACATAACGAATAACAAAACTATAACCCTAACAGCAGAGATATAGTGGCATAAACAGGTATAAACAGGTATACGAATGGGGATGTGAGTGGCCTAAAACGACATTAACCAGAGCTGGGGCTCAAGTTTGCTCTACAAACAACAACTATGGCCAAGGGTCACTACCAAGAGTGGGCTTACAAATTGCCAGTCATTTTCATGGATTTCCTGGATCCTTGTGTGTGGACCACACAAGCCAGTCTTGGTTAAATCTAGAGGCATTGGTGACTCCCTACTCTGGTCCAGTGACTGGGGAGGGCTGGTTAATGCCTCCCTATTTGATACCTACATCACTACAGCGATCTACATAATCGCTCCTTCGGCCAAGGTTGTTAGTTGAAGAGAGCGGGAAACTGGCGAGCACTCCTTTTTATCCATGTTTTCAGAGCGGCTTCCCATCATACCCTAGGGCACTGCAAGGGACGCCGGTATTGGTAACATCATCATCATCATGTGTCGCGTCAGGCAACCACATACCTCACCCCCAATTTTTCGACAGGTCCCCGTCGAATACTCTAAACTCTTAGGGTTTAGACAAAACACTAGGACTATTTAAGTAAACAATCAGTTAAGGGGGTTTCATCATGGGACTTAAACCTCGCAGTGTAAATCAGTTACCAGTTATATTTTCTGAACCTGCCTTAAAACACATATTAGTGACAATAAAAAAAAAATCAGTCCCTGACAAAAGATAATACCATATCTTATGAGTGGCCATGAGGAATATGCAGTCTGCATACAAAATAAACCAGTAACCCTGACATCAACATCAACACTTAGCTCCATGGATGCAATACATAGGGGCACCAAAAATAAAAATTTCACACAGGCATCCCCTTAAATTTACAATCCCTACTTGTAACGCAAAAAAAAAAACAAAAAAAAAAAAAAAGACGACCGGAATCACATGCATGCTATCCACTATATCACCTGCAAAACAAGATGCAGACATCCTTGCCACTGAAAAAAATTATAATTCCCATGACTATGCAGGCAAAGCAAGTTTTTGATTTCCCGGTCTGATTCTGGTAGCCCCGCTTCTGCCAGCCGCATCCACCAATTCCATGGGATGAGTCAGTATTTTCTCCGTTGTCACCTTGGTACCCAAATGAAGCAGGGTAGAAAAATACCTGTACATGGAAAAAAAAAAAAAGCAAAACAAAACATGCTGGAAGACATGGCGTCTTGGACTCACTTTCTGTGAGTGAGGAATCCTGATTTGAATTAACATTGAACGACACAACACACTTACTTAACTAGTACTTAATTACTTGTCCATGTCGTGGAAATATATAACGAACGTTTCTGTCTGATGATGCTCACTGGATATCGTTTCCTCCCACTTAACGTCTATTATGTGTCTCTGTCACGACACTAGAGATCAACGATCCAATATGTTACTAGAACAACGTACGGCATCTTAAGCCGCGGCATTTTGCTTGTTGAGAGAGCGTTGATTGAACGATAGGAACGAGTGAAGATGAGACCGGAGTCTACGGACGACGGAAAAACAGCGATTTCAAAACCTTTGAACACCGATGGATCGCTATATCGTATTTTCATCAACCTTTGAAGTGGGAAAACGGAGATTCACAATCACGGCGTTTCACAGCCGTTTGTAGTAACGAAGGCGACGATGGGTGATCGGAGGAGACGAATGGAGAATCATTGATGTCACGACAGGACGGGGCATCAAACGAGAATTTCGGCTGTTGTTGTATAGATAAAAAAAAACTGATGTGAGGAAAGGGGGAAACTGGTGGAATAAGCCCATATCGTCGTACAGAGACAGAGTATTAATAGGCTGGATATTCTAGTGGAATTTAGTGTGATATTTGGTTTCCACGAGAAGTGGTGGTTTATTCTTAAGGGATTATAAAAAGGGAGTTACAACGTTTCAAGTCGGATAATACTGATGAACGTTTTGTATTTATTGTGCAATTAGTACTCCCAATTCAGCCAAGGATAATTATAAGGTAGTGGTGGTGTAGAGTATAAATATAAAATAGTGTATTTGAGTGTGAAACCGTAATAATGGGCGTCGGCCGAATTTAGCTGAGAAGTAACATAGTGATTCTAGTATAGATGGTTACTGGGATTTCTGAGCTCTTTTATGACATTCCCTTCTTTACCTAGTCTTAAGTATGTGTATACTCCTATGTCTTATGTCAGAGGTCATTTCTCTGAATATGTATATATATATATATATATATATATATATATATATATATATATATATATATATATATATATATATATATATCTGATAACGGCCATAAGCTTACTCTCACTGCTAATGAGTTTGCGTTAGGTTGATAGCACCTGATATTGTCTTTTCGACAGGTTCCCATGTACAAATTAATAACAACACTCCTGAAAAGAAGGAAGGGACTCTAATCTGGTAAAGTAATAAAAATCGGCCAGATTGAAGTCGGATGTCAGTCATACAGGTCAGCAAGTTCTAGCATTAACGGATACCTATAAGACATTCTGGTTAAGAAACTTACAGCAGAATAAAAGTGCAGCTAAACATAGAACGAAATCTCACTATGGTGCAACTGAACTGTTTTTGTTTAAAATAAAGAAGCCGTAAGACCAGAACATATTATCAGATAAACAGAACAGTAATGAATAAGAAACACTGTGAATCAGTAATTTTTTAAAGACAGTCTTTGTAATTATGCATCCATAAGAGACCCTAACTCATGCAATGATATCGGAGGTATAAACATTACTAGAAATATCATATCGTTCATGTTATCAGATATTCCACAAGGAGAGACAATATATAATAAAAACACTCTGTGGTGACAAACTGTGTAATTCTAAAATTGTCAAGGATATTGTGAAGACATCATCAACATCATTCATCAAGAGACAGTATACCGGGTGAGCGTACCCCACTTCTGTGCTGTGGTGACTATATGTGCCGTGGAGTGATGAAAACTATGATGTGGATCTGAGAGTGACATTCTTATCTCACCTACAGGATAGAACACAACAACGTCTTTACTTACACTCCATACACACATGCCACTTTTGGTTTATTCAATAAATAATGATAGTATTTAGTGGAGGACAATGTCGTGTGGGTGTGTTCTGAAGGAAAGTGGAGAGGGATATGGCATTGTGAGAAGAGAGAGAGAGAGAGAGAGAGAGAGAGAGAGAGAGAGAGAGAGAGAGAGAGAGAGAGAGAGAGAGAGAGAGAGAAAGAGAATAGAAGATTGGAACGGGGGTATGTAGACAAAAGTCTGACAATAGACCCAACAGGGGAAAAAGGGAAATTGAAGTGCGCTTGTTGATTCTACTGTCTCCCCAGAGACGACAAGCCACAGTCTCTTTTAAATTTTCTTTGCACAGGGGAAATATAGGAAATGTTCATTCATGCTTGACACTTAATATGTCCACTTCTGCTATCATGAACCTGGTCGAACACGCTGGTACGATGAACTCCTCTGCTTCCGCCTATAAGGAAAGGATTTTCTTATCACCACAGGTAACATTGTCATCTGTCACTTCAAACGAACATGGTGGACTGATGTACAATAAGGGAAACATCCCCCTCGACGATCTCAGGTTATGATGCCACCATTGGGGATTGAATATGGATGTCCAGCGCTCTGCTGCTGGTGGGGCACACTGGTGGGATGGATTTCTGATGTCCCCTCTTCCAGACAAACAAGGGAAATGTACTTCTATGGATGGCCTCAGATGTTGGCACCACTGAAATCAGTCGCATGAACAGTCTACAACTGTTCTCCCGAAAGAATGAACAGAATTTTTCTCTTGGGCAAGCACAGCCCCAGCCTCTATTAAATATGGGAGCATTCTGCTCTCATGGAGTCGTCAACTATCTCTGTAGCTTTCTGAGTAAAGCTTGATGGTTTCAGTAGGAATATATATGCATATTCCAAAAGACTTTATAGCTAAAGTTTGGTGACCTTTGTTGGAGTTTTCGCACCAGCAATTTATACCAGCGGACTCAGACTGAGCGCCGGCTGGGTGGGAAACTTCGGTTCCCTAAACAAGGACTAAGGTCACCTTAAATTTCGACGACTTGAGAGGTGGTGTAGGTCTGGAGGCTCTTCTCTCAATGCTGTGATTCTTGGAGACTTGGGAACAAAACCTGAACCCAGTTAATGTCTTTGGTCAGGGACCTCTCACACCCCCAAGAAGGCAGAGGATAAAAAACATGGAACTACCACCTAAAAGAATCATTGAAGACTGGAACAGACACCAACAGGATAATCTAAAGGCCACCAAACAACCTAGGCCAAGGCTCGCCACTTGTTACAGGAGGCAGAATTTCAAGCACAGGAAGACATAGTTTCCTATACTTAAGTGCTCACAGATGAAGAAGCGCAACACTGACTTTTAATGGGCCAGAGAAGAAAATGACAATAAGAAGAAATAGAGAAAGAGCACTGTATATATTCTCCTCAGTTAACAAGAAAAGGGATAGAGTTAGACAGAAGATTCCAAGAGCCTTGTGATGTGCAGTTTATCCAGTGCGTATCCACAAACCCAGGTTGTGTAGTCTGTCCAGCATGTATCTATATATTTTGGATGTATATAGTATGTTCGGGCAGTCGATGTGATGGAAAGGATAAATGCGCTCTAGCTATAAAATTTCCGACGCACTGATGGCGGTGTAGCGGGATCAAACCGGACCGGCAGACAGACGGTCAGGTTAAAGGTCAGTTAGATCACTGTGTTGACTTCTCGTTCTAAAAGTAGTGTCAAACTACTGAGCGTAGACATTGTCTAGAAACTCATCCTGGGGATGGGGTTGATCGCTCCTAGAATGAATTCAGTTGAAAATGCAATGTGCAAGTATGGCTCATCTCACTACAGAACAACGACTCGTCATCATTTGACGTTTACAGGCTGGACAGTCACAAAGTGTAGTAGCCAGATAATTTAATGTGGTTAGAAGCACCATTAGTCGCCCGGGGAGGCGATTTCAAGAAACTGGCTCAGTGGCAGACAGGCCGCGCAATGGAATACCCAGAATCACAACATCTGCCGAAGACCGCTTCATACGGCTGCGTCACCTTAGGAATCTATTTGCATCTGCGTCCTCCACAGTGCAGTCAATGCCAGGAGCTTGTCGAATTTCAGATCAAACAGTCAGGAACCGGCTGCACGACGCTGGTCTTTGGGCTGGAAGCCGGTCATAGCCAGAACCTGCCAGGATTAAAACACTGGTTCCGTAAAATAAAATGTTTGTACAAGTATGCAATTAAAACTGCAATATCGTTGTGTTTCTTTTTCTTTCTTTTTTTGGGGGGGCGGGGGGGGGGGGGGGGGGAGGGGGCAATATATGATTTATTATTCGGTGATGTTACAGCAGAAATTACTGCATAAGTGTGATTCAGCAGACTCGGGAGTGACTGATTCTGTGACCGCCCCTTAGGATGTATCTGTCATTCGCTCACTTTTACCAGTGTTCATATGCAAGCCGCTATTGGAGACAGATGTATTTATCTGAGTTATCGCACCTAATATATTTAAGTGAAAAACTAGGGTTAAAATTAAATTGTAAGAAGACACAGATTATGGTCGTCAATAGGAAGAACGAAATACTACAATGTAATATACATGTAAATTGGAATATCATTAAACAAGTGAATCGGTACAGTTCCTCGGAACAATCATAACATCAGATGGGAGATACATTGAAGAGATTAGAACAAGTATCGCTATGGCGAAGGTAGCCTTTTGCAAGATGTAAAACACATTGACCAGTAAAAAGTTGTCATTTGCTACGAGAAAAAGTGTGTTGAGGTGCTACATAGAGCCTGTACTTTTGTATGGATGTGAAGCGTGGACTATGAGCAGTCCAGCTGAAAAATCATCTGATGGCTGTGGAAATGTGTTTTCAGAGGAGAATGCAAAGAATACCAGGGGCAGGCAGAAAAACCAACGAACAAATCCTACAAGAAACAAATGAAACTAATTAGAGAAATTAGACGTTGACAGTCAAATATTTTTGGACATGTTATGAGAAGAAATAAATTAGAGAACTTGGTGAAAACTGGCAAGGTCAAGGGGAAGAGAGGGCGAGACAGAGAAATAAATAACTTGATGGCTTGACCACGTGGCATGGTCGTTACAAGAACACTGAGCTGATCCATGAATCTGTTGATGGAGTAAAATAGCGAATCATGGCCGCCCACGCTTACCGGCATGGCACGTGATGATTGGATGGATGGTACGTTCGTTAAGATAAAATCAATTTTAGAAAGATAAAATATACATATATATGTGTATACGTGGCATTTCCACGCTTAACACCCATACAAAAAATATAGGCTCTGTGTAAAATTACACACACACACACACATATATGTATATATATATATATATATATATATATATATATATATATATATATATATATATATATATATATTGCATATCCTGTACAGGACATCGCTGTCAACATCAGCATCTTTCAGCTGTATGCTGATTTCTTGGCAAGATTACGGTCAGTAGTTTGCCATTGCTTTCTGAGCGGCTGGCTCACATATCCCGTAAGTTACCGACTCGATTCGAACCACTGCTGATTCTCACAGTCGTCACGTTACTTACGAAAGTATACGAGATTATGGAGAAAAGCCGTTTCTAGGCCAGAAAGCCGGCTATATATATATATATATATATATATATATATATATATATATATATATATATATATATATATATATATATATATATACCGGCTTCGTGGCCGAGGGGTTAGCAGCTTTCTCCGCTAACCCCGAATACTCTCGTCACGTGACGCGACGAGAATTAGCAGTGGTTAGAATCGCAAAAGTGACTTATGAGAGTATGGAGCCGGTCGCTCAGAAAGTCGTGGCGTGCTGATGAGCGTAATCTAGCCTAGGAATCAACATACAGCTGAAAGATGTTGGTGTTGACCGCAATATCCTGAAACAGGATGGAAACGCGAAAAAAAAATAAAAATATATATATATATATATATATATATATATATATATATATATATATATATATATATATATATATATATATATATATATATATCCATCCATCATGTGTCATGCCGGTAAGCGTGGGCGGTCATGTTCTGCCATCTCACTCGATCAACAGAGTCGTGGATCAGTTCCGTGTTTCTGTCTCGACCATGCCACAAGGCCAAGCCATCCAGATACTTGTTTCTAGGTCTTCCCCTTGGTCTGTTCCCCTCGATCTTACCAGTTGTCACCAAGTTCTCCAAATCATTTCTTCTCATAACATGCCCAAAAAATTGTGACTATATATATATAGATAGATATATGAGCGTAGTTTGCCATACAGCTTCCATATAAAAGACTTTCTTTCTTACCTAAATTTTGATGCAACATCTACAAACTTTTCATACTATCTTAGCGTTTCTTGATGTTCAGTGCAGGTTTGTGTACGGTGACGGGATGTGCATAATAGCCGGTGTGTCAGATAACCGAAGTATGCTTGCTTGCTTGTGTTCGTTGACTTGAGCTCCAACCTGAAGTCCTGTATGTCGGATGAAGGCATCCTGTTGTCCAACATCAGTGTGATGTCATACAGGACCTGAGGTTTGCGTGAGTATCCGTTGTCCCATGTCTGACTTATTGGTGTGCAGACTGGTGGTTCCTCGCCGTACAGACAGACACTCTCCGACTTAGGAGGAATCGACGATCCTACTGAATTTAGCCAGGACCCCGAAGGGACCTTTTGTACAGGACGCTCGACGAGATGGCGTCAATAGATTGACATAAGCCTAGGTCATTGACAATGAGTTGAGTGACCGGGCATGAGAAAGAATGGGTGAAAGTGGGAGACTGTAAAGTGACTGACCTGGCGATGAGAAAAACAGCCAGTCCTGAGAAATAAAATAGTGAGGGTAGAGAGAAAAACCCCTAGGGTGGATGGGGCGAGAGATAGGGTATTTGGGTGTTGAAGTCATGAGACTTCAGAGAGTTGAGTTTTAGATACCGAACGAGTCGGTAGTCGACGGAGAACTGTGTTGTGTGATTCTCCGAGCTGTGAATGCAGTCCTAAAACCCAGAGTGGGTTACATAGAGAGCAGAGGCTCCGACCCAGTGGGTGGGTCGTATTGTGAGAGATCCAGCTGTGGATAGTAGCTGGACTAAATGTCTTGTGAATTTGAGATTCAGCAGGCCGTGAGAAGACAGTGATGTGTGCTGGTTAAATTGTGAGGAGGATATTTATATTCTATGGATTACATTGTTTCTGGATGTATAAACATGTTCCGTTTGTCTGTGGGTCTGTGTTATTTCTGTAATAAAGGATTATGTGCACCAACTCAATCTTGTTTAATGACTGGTGAAGGTGCACTGCTGGGGTGAGTTGGATTAAGAGACAGTTAGATAGCTCGATTGACACACCAGAAGCATCGTTACCTAGACAACGACCATCACACGCACGTATCATAAAGAACGTCGTGTGACATCTGAGAGCTCGTCAGATCAAGAAACCCATTGCATTATAGACATTGGTGTCAATCTGAGATATTTGTGGGCTCTTCGCTAAGAGAGGAGTTATTATCTGTGACTTCGTTCTATCAATTTAGACAGTACTGCTTCAAGAGATTAACAGCAACTCTTTTGTGTGTGTGCGCCAGGTAATTGACACAGACAGACAAAGTGAAGGCCCAGGCTAGCAGACGGGGCACGGGAAAAACCAGGATTAATCCAGAAGGGAGTGGGAATATCGGCTGTGTGTGTGTGTAAGACGCCACATCGAAGAAAAACTGTCAGCGCGCTAGAGAAGACACGGCAGGTCAACGGAGAGTGTGAGGTGACGGGGAGTCACTAGTCACAAACAGCGCGCGAGAAAACAGCGGCACAGAAAAGTCGGTGCTAGCAGACAGTACAGGTAAATGTCGCGGGGACAAAACGTTGTTTGCGACAATAGCGGGTCAGCATAGTTTGACAGTATCGCTGTCGGTGATAAGACAGGATTGAAGAAAATTCAAAGATACTGACAGGTGTGTGTGTGTGTGTGTGTGTGTGTGTGTGTGTGTGTGTGTGTGTATGCTGAGGCAACGCACTGTGCAAGTTGACTGGTCAAGATTTGTCGACGCAGTTAATAGGACGGGTGAAGACACCAGCGTCCAGGTACTGGGGAAGTACATGTTTGAAAAACAGAGAAAATTGACAGTCGCTGATTCGACGGACAGGTGTCTTTGTGGATAACGGAGAATTTTCGGACATTACTTTGTTCACAGCCGGGTAGGGGCTGAGAACGTTGACCTTGGGAGGCAAGGCTGTTTAACAGTAAGCAGTTACTGAGAAAATTTCCACAGCCTATTGTGGTCAAGATGACTCATTGTGAATGAACAAAACAAGGTTGTTTTGAAAGAAAGCCAGACTTTATGTTTCGTCTTTGTTCAAGCCCTTTGTCATCATTATTCTGTTATGAGCAAACAGTTTTAACGTGTCATCATCGCAACCATGGTCGTATTTCTTTGCCAATAAGGATCTATATATCCAAGTTTAAAGCGCTGAACATTGGCTGCCATTCTCCTTTTCTTTTTGGTGAATCTTGTCGGGTAACGGAAATCCATAACATTTATGATACAGCAAAGCGCCATCTCCGCAACGAAAGTAACAACATATCGAAAGAACACTTTGGATAATTATTATTACCGTCAACGTTTCCGACAGTTGGAACTGGTGATCACAACGCGAAATGAAGTAACCACTCAACAAATCAATCATTCATTTTGAAATCTAGTGTCGTAGACATTTCCAGCGGATTGCGAATAACTATTAAAACGAACAAAACCTTTTGTGACTGATTAATAAGAACTTGTGGCGACGGATGAATAGGCACATATTTGTCGGCCAACGATTTGCACATTTTTTTTTTTTTTGCTCCCATCGTCATATTTATTGTTGTCGGGTGTTACGCAATTATTTGTATGTGGTCCAGTGTTTGTCAAGAGTAGGGGATTTTTGTGTTGTTTCTCGAAGGCCGGGAGACAGGGCGAAAAGTTATTTTCTGAGGTGCACCATATATAATTTCTGGGAAGAAAATCGAAAGGTCGGTTTATTTGGTTCTGCAGGGACGGTCCTGAATTATATAACGTGCCAGTTTGTGTTTGACGTCAGATTTATGTATATTTTTATGCTATAATTTTTTTTCTTTCTCTTTCTTTCTTTTCGTTAGAGTTACATATGATATTGGTTGTGGTCGAATATATGTTATTATTGTGATCTTTCGTCATGTCTGCTGTCTAGTGGTCTTTGTCAGTTTATATTTATATATTACGCGCACTGTGGGTGTCCCTACACAAGCTTGTGGTTGTTACTGTAGTTTATTTCTTTGTGATCACCGTCTCCGTGTACTTGGCTTGTGAGTCTAGCGTTTTATGGAAAACACTTACTGTTATCGTCCATTTGTTTGTATAGTATTTATATGTATGTTTAACAATATTTCCAGAAATGTTATACAACTATTTGTTATAGATATATGCGAGGGAAGATATTTTCCCTCACTACCTAGTGCTTATAGAGTGACTGGGTGAGTACAGAGTGATATTTTAGCACTAGGAATTTACGTACACAGGGAGTTGTGGTGTACTTAGGGAAGTGACACAAAGACTAACAGCAGAGTCGTCACATTTATAGTTGGCTGACAGACAGCAACGTGTCCACAAGTACAAGATGCCTACTTTAATGGAATATATTGAAGTAGGTGAACGAATAGGCCTGAAAGGTAAAGAGTTACAGGAGTATGCAGAAGCAAAAGAACAAAAACAGACGGAAAGAGAGGAGAGGCATAATGAACGCGAGGCAAAGCGTCTACAGGAAGAATAAGAGACACAAGTAAAACTAGCTGAAATGGAAAACAAGCGTCTACAGGAAGAGACACAAGTTAAACTAGCTGAAATGGAAAACAAGCGTCTACAGGAATTAAAGTTAGCTGAAATAGAAAACAAGCGTCTACAAGAAGAGAAAGAGACACAAATGAAAATGGAAATTGAGAAAGAGAAGATTAAGATGGAAGCTGAAATTGCTCTCAGAAAATTAGAACTATCTTCGAAAGGTCAAAGTGAGGAAAACAGAAGACCTTCACAGTCATCACAACGATTAAAACTGCCATACTTTACGGACCGGGATTGTCTTGAATCGTATCTTGACAGATTTCAAGTATCAGCGAAAACTTTACGCATCCCAGAAGAAGAGTATGCGATGCGACTTGGCGAGTTTCTTTCGGGTAAGGCACTAGACACCATGTTCAATTTACCTGTAGAAGAAAGAAACAACTACACTATCTTACGTCAACGTTTGCTGACAAAGTTCCAACTAACTGAACATGGATATAGAACAAAGTTTAGACAGTTAGTGCCAGAGACAAATCAAGATTTCACAGACTTTGTTAACACAGTCAAGAACACATTTAACAAATGGATGGAGGTCGCAGAAGTAGGGAAAGATTTTAATAAATTAGTAGATTTAGTGTTAAGAGACAAAGTATTAGCTTCATGTAATACTAACTTAGTGGCTTTCTTTGAGGAACGTAAGCCAAAGGACATAGACACAATGTCTCAGTTAGGGCAAAACTACATGACGGCACATCCTAACGTATCTATTGGGAAACTAATGAGTGAGGAAATAGTCTTTGCAGCGTACACTAAACAGGACCAGAATCCAGTCATCAGACCAAGGGCGAAAAGTGTGGATTCAGCACAGAAAAGTGAGCAGCAAGAACTTCAAGATAATGGTTTCCGAGGAAACAATGTTGGTAGAGTAGGACGGTACCCATATAGAAGAGGGAATTTCCAGAGACGTCCAAATTATGCCGGATGTTGGAATTGTGGGAACTGGAGACACAAGGCAACGGAGTGTGACGTGCAGCCAGCCAGTGAGCCAACAAGTAACGCAAGGAAGGAGATCATCTGTTTCAAATGTGGAAAGAAGGGGCATGTCAGCCATCAATGTAGGATGAGAGAAACATAGCACTCAAATGCAGCGCAAGTAATTGAGACGCTGAACAATGAAGATTGTAGTGGGTGCAAACCTCTTTTTGAAAAAGACAGTCAGCCAGTCCTAATATGCGATCATACAGTAAAAGCAGGATCAGCAGTGCATGAAGGAGGAAGTCTGAAGCTGCATCAGGGATTCGTCAATGATAGACCAGCGTTAACAATTAGGGATTCCGGATGTACGTCTATCGGAGTGAGGAAAAGTTTAATAGATCCCTCGGATTATACAGGGAAAAAGATTAGATGCATAACATTCAACTGCACAGTAGAGTTCTACCCATTAGCCATTAAAAACACCATATATCACTGGAAGAGTGACAGCGTGTGTTTTGGACTCACCAGTGGCTGATTTGATCATAGGAAATGTTATAGGAGTTAAAGATTGAACAGAAGAGGAAGTAGTTTATTGGGACCAAAGATATAGTGTAAGCAATAATGAGGTAGTTACCACAAGAGAACCTAAATTAGAGAGTATAGCTGAGGTAGAAGAGGCACTTGAAGTAGACACAGGAACTCAGGACAAGGATAGTACAGCTGAGCAGATGAGAATGGATCCCAAATATAGTGCTAGTGACTCCCAGAGACAAGATACTACTTTGAACAAATGTTCCCAAGTGTGTAGGAGAGTAGAACATAGGCAGTCAAAGAAAGGTAGATGGTGCTTCGAGAGGAAGTACAATGTTCTCACTCGCAGCTTTTCAGATAGTGGAACTGCACGTGGGCAAGGGGCAGTACCTTTAGCACATAGAGACCGATATACTAGAACAGCTCAGGATAGTGCATGTGCAGGGCACATAGGCATAAGGCGTATGCAGCAGAAAGCAAGGTGCCAGATATATGGGCCAAGATTGAATAAAGAGTTCAGACTAAACAGAGACTCAAGTGTAACGGTGCAATATGCAGATAGGAAAGTTGAGTCAGGTCAAAAGAGTGTTCACTACATTACTGACCCAGGGCTAGGGATAGCAAACAGATGTTGTAATTGTAGAGGTACCATGAGTCATGGGTACATGAAAGGTAGACACAGCATCCACAGGAATCATAGGTGGAGATTTGATGCAAGAAAAGAACCATCTGAGATAGGGTAGGTACACAAATAGCTTGTGTCTTTTGAAGATGTTAATAGACCTGCAGATACACAGATAGGATGTTTCCGATGATGTATTATTATTATGTGATGTATTAGTTCATGCATTGGTACACAAGATAGAAAGATGGTTGTATGTATATGTGGGGAATATGGGAGTGTACTATGAGCATTGGATGTATTATTTAGGGTGGTAGCTAAAGTGAGATGGAGCCATACTTAGGGCTACCCAGGCAATATGTCTGGGTCACATGTTTAGTAAGTTTTAGTCTCCCAATATTTGAAAACGAAGTTTTCTTTTAAGAGGGGGGTGATGACATAAGCCTGGGTCATTGACAATGAGTTGAGTGACCGGGCATGAGAAAGAATGGGTGAAAGTGGGAGACAGTAAAGTGACTGACCTGGCGATGAGAAAAACAGCCAGTCCTGAGAAATGTAATAGTGAGGGTAGAGAGAAAAACCCCTAGGGTGGATAGGGCGAGAGATAGGGTATTTGGGTGTTGAAGTCATGAGACTTCAGAGAGTTGAGTTTTAGATACCGAACGAGTCGGTTTTCGACGGAGAACTGTGTTGTGTGATTCTCCGAGCTGTGAATGAAGTCCTAAAACCCAGAGTGGGTTACATAGAGAGCAGAGGCTCCGACCCAGTGGGTGGGTCGTATAGTGGGAGGTCCAGCCGTGGATAGTAGCTGGACTAAATGTCTTGTGAATTTGAGATTCAGCAGGCCGTGAGAAGACAGTGATGTGTGCTGGTTAAATTGTGAGGAGGATATTTATATTCTATGGATTACATTGTTTCTGGATGTATAAACATGTTCCGTTTGTCTGTGGGTCTGTGTTATGTCTGTAATAAAGGATTATGTGCGCCAACTCAATCTTGTTTAATGTCTGGTGAAGGTGCACTGCTGGGGTGAGTTGGATTAAGAGACAGTTAGATAGCTCGATTGACACACCAGAAGCATCGTTACCTAGACAACGACCATCACACGCACGTATCATAAAGAACGTCGTGTGACATAGATCTTGGCCAGTATGTAACCCGGCCCTGGTGCCTTGGAATCACCTCTGCGTACCTTCCGAAGTATAACATAACCGGTGTATCAGATAACCGCAGTATAAGATAACCGCTGTATAAGATAACAGAGTGTAACAAGTTAACAAGAATGTCAGCCTACATTAATAGTGCATTAAATTTCCGTAGCTTAAAGCATTCTAACACATTCTATTCTGAATTTCAAAAGCAACATGGCGGGGGGAGGGGCGGGGGGGGGGGAAGGGGCGGCGAATACATAGACAATTCTACAGATTAAAACAATCGATTTAGCCAAAGCGATGTATTCATTCCCCAGGAAAACATTATGCCGTAGAGGTGTAGAGTTACGGTAACGTGTCCCTTGGTGTCTGACCTTTCACAAGTCGGACTAATGCTAACCGTAACCCTAAACCGTAAGTCTGATCACTGATTTGAAATTACAGCCGAATTCATTGCTGTATTCCTACAATCGTCAGCTTCTCCTCCTCCTCCTCCTCCTCTTCCTCCTCCCCCTCCTCCTCCTCCTCCTACTCGCCCTCTGCTTATTCTTCTTCTTCTTCTTCTTCAATTTTGTCTTCGTTTTCCTATTTTTCTCCCTCTGATTCTTTTCCACAGCGTTTTCTCATGTTGGCGAATGACCATCCACATTATATACAACATTAGTTTCTACATCAAATGGATAGTATTAGCATTTTCTAGGCCTTCTCCCCCCACCCCTCCCCCCCCCACGCCCCCCAAAAAAAGTATATAACGACGAGTTGGTCACCTCACCTCATAAGATCCAGACGATATATGATATGTACACACACATACACACATACATATACAGAGAGAGAGAGAGAGAGAGAGAGAGAGAGAGAGAGAGAGAGAGAGAGAGAGAGAGAGAGAGAGAGAGAGAGAGAGAGAGATTTCTAATGTTTGTAAAGTCTCATTACACTTTGTATTAGAATACATTTGAAAAACGAAGTACACGATGTCATCAAAAATGTGATCCACAGTCCATCGTGAAGCAATATGCAGGGTATGGCTGTCGTCTGCTGGGGTAATTCTTTGCATTCCAAACAGAATGGTGTTATCAACGGAAGAAAGAATTTATTTTGAAGTGTTTCGAAATGGCGGTCGATACACACGGATGGTTGTTCACAGATTCATAGGAAGAGTTCCTCATAAACAACCCCCTCATCTCATTACGGTTAGAAATTTGGTGAATAAGTTTTTTTTCTACGGGAAATGTGGAAGATGTGCCGCAATATGGTGGGCCTGCTGTGTCTGAAGACAAATATCTAGATATCCAAGATAGAATCCTAAAAAGTCCAAGAAAGTCCTTAAGGAAAATGTCGCATCACATGAACGTATAAGTGAGCACAGTGCACAGCATTCTTAAACGATGATTACGTTTTCATTAATACAAGAGTTCTGTTATGTCTGAACTAAAAGAGTGTGATAATCAAATCCAGGGCCAATCACTCCACGTGGTTTCAAGCATTTCTAGCTAAAGAAGACGAGTCAATTCTCAATGTAAGATTCTACTCTGATGAGGCATGATTTCATCTATCTGGACATGTTAATATTCAAAATAATTGTAGTTGGAGCTCTTTTAATTCCAATGCATTTCATGAAGCGCCTCTACACAATGAGAAAATTTAGGTATTGTGCGCCGTCAGTAGAAAACGTTTTATTGGACCAATTTTCTTCAACAACACTATAGATGCCGATAGGTCCTGTATCGACATTCTGGAACCTTTTTAAGAACAGCTGAATGAACGTGAAATTGAAGAAGCGTGGTTCCAGCAAGATGGTGCAACTGCACACACTGCTGGAGCATCACTGTGTTTTTGGGAAGAAATTTTCGCAAATCATAATTTGGCCTGCTCGTTCTCTAGATTACTCCATTAGAATATTATCTATGGGTTTTCTTGCAAGGAAATGATTACAAAAATAATGTACACGCACTTGAGGACATGAAAGAAGCAATCATAATTACCATTCAAGAAATATCAACAGACACGTTGCAAAAGGTATTTGACAAAATGAAGAGATGTGAGACGTGTGCAGTCATGTCTTGAAGCCTATGGCGGGAATTTCCAACACTTATTATAATGAATACTTCATTGGTACTTTTCAGCTTCCCCATGAGCGTTAGGACAAAGCAGTGAGTATTGTAACTAATTTAACGAATGTTTGATGACATTATGTACTTAATTATTTTTACCTACAAAGTACAGTGAGATTTTACAAACACCCAAACAAATATATATATATATGTGTGTGTGTGTGTGTGTGTGTGTGTGTGTGTGTGTGGGGGGGCGCGCGCGCGCGCGCGTGCGTGCGTGCCGGCAATTAAAATAGAAAATAAAGAGAGAAATTATGATACTGAACATATAAACCAATGATGCGTTTTCTCAAAAGATACCCTCTATAGCGTAGTAATACCGAGAAAGCCCAAAGACAGTCCAGGGATACTAGTTGAAGGTTGTAAAATAAATGTGCTGTGCTTTGTAAATGACACAATTTCGATAGCTAGCAGGCGTCATTTTCTTGATTATAGTCTTCCACTTCCACCTCATCGTTCACCATGCGCAAGTCCTCTATAGTTTATGTATTTGTTTTACCGTCCCCGTCATCATCAAATTATTCTGTGATGGCTCTGCCAATACATGTTCTTTATTATTCTAATATCATCATCATCATCATCATCATCATCATCATCATCATCATCATCATCATCATCATCACATCATCATCATCATCATCATCATCATCATCATCATCATCATCATCATCATCATCATCATCATCATCATCATCATCATCATCATCATCATCATCATCATCATCATCATCATCATCATCATCATCATCATCATCATCACCACCACCACCACCACCATCACCACCACCACCACCACCACCACCACCATCATCATCATCATCATCATCGTCATCATCATCATCATCATCAGCATCATCATCATCATCATCATCATCATCATCATCATCATCATCATCATCATCATCATCATCATCATCATCACCATCGTCATCGGGTGTTTATTATTCTCACATCTCATCATCTTCATCATCATCAAGTATTTATTATTCTCACATATTATCATTTTCATCAAAATTATCATCAAGTATTTATTATTCTCACATGTTATCATCGTCATCATGTGTTATTACTCTCACATTTCATCATCAGCATCATAACCATCATATCATCATCATCATCATCATCATCATCATCATCATCATCATCATCATCATCATCATCATCATCATCATCATCATCATCATCATCATCATCATCATCAGCATCAGCATCATCAATTGTGTATTATTCTCATATCTCATCATCATCATCGGTTGTTTATTATTATCATATCTCATCAACATCTAGTGTGTAATATTCTTATATCTCATCATCATCATCAAGTGTGTATTATTCTCACATCTCATCATCGTCATCATCGAGTGTGTTTTATTCTCACATCGCATCATCATCATCATTTAGTGTGTATTATTTAGCACATCTCATCATCATCATCATCTAGTGTGTATTTTTCTCACATCTCATCATCTTCATAATCATCATCAATTGTTTATTATTCTCACATCTCATCATCATCATAATCGTCCTCAAGAGTTTATTATTCTCACATATCATCGTCATCATCATAACCATCATCAAGTGTGTATGATTCTCACATCTCATCATCATCATCATCAAGTGTGTTTTATTCTCATATCTCATCATCATCATTATCATCATCATAATGTGTTTATTAACACATGTTGGCAGTGTCTTCTGACTTCTGCGTGTAGTTGTGGTCATCATCATCATCACTACCTGCATCATTTTCCTCAGAGGAGGTCAGCATGGCCGAATGGATAAGAGCTCTTGCTCTTAAACTTCTTGTGAGCTGATGCCGAGAAAACGAAAACAACTCCGACAACGCTCAGGTAGACTACAATGTTAACTTCTCGTCCTTGACTTGGGGGACGTAGATTACAAGTACCTCAGATGTTGGAATGGGTTCGCCTGATGGCGAGAGGCACTGGTAATAGGGAAAACGAATCCACACGCAAACATTCGAGCAATGCACACCCCAGTACTGGCAACTACTAGAGGTTGTAGCAGGTGTATATGTTTGCTCCAGGTCAAAGCAACCGAACGCAAAAGAATTTCTAAAAATTGTGCTCCCACTTCACTTCAATCTCAATAATGCTTGTCTTCTTACATCTCAATCCGAATGTAGGTGCACACATTCGTGTTGTAGTTGTTTATTGTTTGTTCCACACTGGGTCCTCCTGTAATTTCACTATAGACCCATGATTCGTATTGTGATCAACACAACATCGCTTTGTTGTTTTACAAATATATTTTTTCCAGTAATGTCTTTTCCGCTAACACCTTTACGAATTGCTAAATTTCTTCTTCTTCCTCGTTATTACTCAGATTTATACGTTAATCACCTCAATAAAAATAGAGATTACATTTCTTGTCAATTCCTAAACATGTTAAACCAACAATACCTGGGTTTTGTTTCGAATCGGTTGAGTGTTGTGTTGGAGTGCGTATCATGCAGCTAAAGACTGTATATTCTACTGTCGGTCCGTTTGTCCGCCCACCAGCGCACCCGCCCACCCGCCCGCCCGTACTTCCGTCCGCTGTCCGGCTCTGTCTGTCTGTCTGTCTGTCTGTCTGTCTGTAGTACCTTCGGTGTAGGGCAGGAAGGTCTTGAGCCTGACGAATTAAGGCCGCAATGCTTAGGCAGTCGATGCAAACTGTGCAGGGTGCTGTTTTAATTTTAACCTCAACAGACACAAATCCACCACCTTACCGAGGATTCCAACCCAGGTATCTCGCTCTAGCCGCTCGAGCAGAAGATTGTCACCGTTTATCCGACGTTAGGTAAAGTTTTTTTTTTTATTGTCTGTTTGCCGGGAATTCCTCTGGAATGTTCAGAAATTTTCATACGTCATCAGTCTACGGTCAAGATGGCAGTGTTGTAGTGACGCTACAAACTGAATGTCAGCGTCAACGAACCATCACGTGACAGAGTACTAACCTTACATGGCAATCTTGTTCACCGGAAATTGATCTGTCTTCTGTCTAGTCCACTCTGTGAAAACGCCATTCCCAAAGCTTCCACATTCTTTTTATCATTTTCTTATTAGATTCCACATCTCATAGAGTAGAATGTCAGGACCAGATATGTGCTGTGGTCGTTCTTTTCCTGAGTTCAGTACGATGTTACTTGATGTGTTGTAGACAGCTGCATTCCTGTTCCTGAGTTCAGTACGATGTTACGTGATGTGTTATGTTAAGTTGCATTCCTGTTTCTGAGTTCAGTACGATTTTACGTGATGTGTTATGTTAAGTTGCATTCCTGTTCCTGAGTTCAGTGCGATGTTACGTGATGTGTTATGTTAAGACGCATTCCTCTTCATGAGTTCAGTACGATGTTTCTTGATGTGTGTGTACAGTTGAAATCCTCTTCATGAGTTTAGTACGATGTTACTTGATGTGTTGTGTAAAGTTGCATTCCTGTTCCTGAGTTCAGTACGATGTTACTTGATGTGTTGTGTACAGTTGCATTCCTGTTACTGAGCTCAGTACGATGTTACTTGATGGGTTGTGAAAAGTTGCATTCCTCTTCCTGAGGTCAATACGATGTTACCTGATGTGTTGTGTAAAGTTGCATTCCTCTTCCTGAGTTCAGTACGATGTTACTTGATGTGTTGTGTAAAGTTGCATTCCTCTTCCTGAGTTCAGTACGATGTTACTTGATGTGTTGTGTAAAGTGGCATTCCTCTTCCTGAGTTCAGTACGATGTTACTTGATGTGTTGTGTAAAGTTGCATTCCTTTGTAGGACGTTATGATCAACCCCAGTTTGATTTTCTAGGCAATTTTGTGTTCAGTGTTTGCCATTGCTTTCTGAATGACATTTCAAAGTTTAAGTCCAAATTAATACTGGTATAGGGTGCGAACCCATATCCAACCATCAGCGCACAGAAAGTGTAAGAACGAGCGCTCTTTTGATTTCGGCCACGTCGAGTTCTTTACATGCTGTTAGGGATCTTCGTCTTTCCTGAAACGCGTGTCTGGCTGCTTGAGTGTTAGATCTCTCTTCAACCACACGACCAACAACCCCTAACATGCTTGTCTGGCTACTAGAGTGCTATATCTCACTTCAGACACACGATCAACAATCCCTGAAAAAATGCTTGTCTGGCTACTAGAGTCTAGATCTCACTTCAGCCACACGACCAACTACTGCAGTAATGTGGCCCGCACTAGGAAACGTCTGCACCTGTTCCATTGAATACGGTAACAATAAATGGCCGTTGTTACGCCTTGAGACTTTCAGTGTCCATGGTGATAGCCCTGTATGTTAAAATCCAATGGGCAGTCGATGGGCAATGTCGTCAGTAGCACGCCGGCAGCTTTTACGTCCAAGATAATTTCCTGCTACCCATGTTTGGCTGTGTCGCCTCTGCTACCCATGTTTGGCTGTGTCGCCTGGTAGCCAGGTCAATGGTTAAAACATCTTCGTCGTTACGGTTATTTGAAACACACGAGCACAGAGACCACAGGCAGGAGTGCGTGCTTCGACGCTACCACTGTATCCGTTTGTTCAGGTGCCATATCTATGCCTTGTGTTTGCTTGGTAACTGCACCACCTGTGTTTTACTAGTACGTCTCTTCGTCCTTACTACTTTGTCTGTGTCATTGGTGTATTGCTTTTGTCCTCATTTCACATCCAATAACAGAATAATTTAGTGAAAAGTTAAATTTTAACGACGTAGACGTGTGGGTGTTCTCAAGTGTGTCAGCTGGGTTTGAACCAAAGTTTGCTTCACATGAATAAAACCCACGCCTGACCTGATTCATGCTGTTTGAGACCGCGAGATGTGGAGAAGCGTGATTGCCCATGTCAGCCGGTAGAAACTTGGTGATGATGATCACGACGATCATGATGACAGGCTTGTCACATTCTACCGGTAAACTGAAGGAGTCGCAACTGTAAAACATCACAAGCTTGTATGTCGAGTAGAGAATCACATACACTTAATGTCAGCCATAGAGCAGTCAGAAATGTTCATAAACTATAACTGATTATAGATAATGTTTACAGTTGTACTGGAATAAGTCTCGGTGTATATAACTGTGAATCATCGATTAGTCTTACAGGCGGTTGCAACTGCATTTGTGGAAACAGTTGGTAACTCGTATACCATGCGCATTATCAATCAATCAATCATGTGCCATGCCGGAAAGCGTGGGCGGTCAAGACTCGCCATTTCACTCGATGTAGTTGTCACCAAGTTCTCCAATCCATTTCTTCTCATAACATGTCCAAAAAATTTTGACTGTCTACGTCTAATTTCTCTAATCAGTTTACGATGTTCATTTGTCTCCTGTAGTACTTGGTCATTGGTTTTTCTGTCTGTCCATGGTATTCTTTGCATTTTCCTCAGAAACCACATTTCTGCAGCCATCAGATGTTTTTCAGCTTGACTGCTCATTGTCCAAGTTTCACATCCATACAAATGAACAGGCTCTATGTATCCCCTCAACACTCTTTTTCTCGTTTCAATTGACATCTTTTTATTGGTCAGAATGTTTTTCATCTTGCTAAAGGCTACTTTCGTCATGGCGATTCTTTTTCTAATCTCTTCAAGCCATCTCCCATCAGATGTTATGACTGTTCCAAGATAATTGTACCGATTCACTTGTTGAAGAATATTTCCATTTACTTGTATATTACATTGTGGCACTTCTTTCTTCCTAGTGACAACCATAACCTGAGTCTTTTTACAATTTAATTCTAACCCCAGTTCCTCACTGTGTACAACAACCGCATCTACTAATTGTTGCAGGTCCTGCGCATTGTCGGCAATTAATACTGTATCATCTGCATATCTAATGTTATTGATGTTTCGTCCTCCAATGCTGATTCCATTTATATCCTCTACATTTCTGAAAATATTTTCACTGTATAGGGAAAAAAGATCTGGAGACATCATACATCCCTGCCTAACACCTCTCTTAATTGGCTGATACTGTCCCACTTCATTATCAATCCTTTTTGTAGCTTGTTGTTTCCAATATATGTTTTTTATAAGTCTAATGTCTTTCCCATCAATTTGTAGATCTGCAAGCATATCCACCATGTTGACATGTCTAACTCTATCAAAAGCCTTTGTATAGTCAATAAAGCAAAGATGTATATCCTTGTTTACTTCTACAGCACGTTCAATAACTGTTCGCAGCATATAGACAGCATTTACTGTACCCTTTCCTTCTACAAACCCACATTGTTCTTCCCCTATTTCAGGTTGTATCTTCTTCCTCACTCTTTGCATGATAATTCTTAGCAAAATCTTTGTGATGTGACTAATTATACTAATTGTTCTATGTTTATCACATTCCAAGGTTCCTGATTTCTTTGGGATTGCAATAAATACAGAGTTACATAATTCAGAAGGTATATCTCCAGTATCATATAATGTGTTCAGCAGTCTGGTGACTTGCTCTAGTCCAAATTCTTCTAAAGCTTTAATCATTTCTATTGTGATGTTATCTGCACCGGGGGCCTTGCCAGCTTTCATATGCTTAAGAACATTTCGAACCTCTATCTCCAAAATTGGCGGTCCTTCATTATTAAATCTAATATCATACTGTTCGTCTCTGTTATCATCATAAAGGTGTTTCACATAATCTGTCCATACATGTAGAATTTGGTCTTTTTCTATTATGATTTTGCCATCTTTAGTTTTTAGACACCCTGTTGATGTACTTGTTCTTTTATTAGTAAGTTCCTGAATTCTTTTGTGCACTAATTTGGTATTTTGACTGTTGTGTTGGTTTTCAATTTCTAAGCACTTTTCCTCAAGCCATGCTTCTTTTGCCTCCTTACATAATATTCTGACTTGTCTGTGAATTTCTTCATATTTGACATAATTATTTTTGTTGAGTCTTCTTGTTTCCATGAGGTGTAAAATTTCTTCAGTCATCCATTTCTTACGACCCACCTTCTTTAATTTCTTCTTCTTCTTTTCGTTCATCCGGAGTGTTTTTTTTCAGATGTCATTGCGGTGTGTCTGTTATGCGCCCTTGGGCCGAAACCCGTAGGCCAACACATCGACTTTAGCGTGCTTTTTTGACCAGGTGGCATACCTGGGAGACTCTCACTTTTGTGGTGCCATCTACAACCATGCTGGCCAAGGTTGAATGGTCGAAGACAACGGTCATCCCTCAAAGGAAGGCAGGGACAGTCCATAGCATTTTCCGCCATCCAAGGTTGCTTCCATAGTTGCAGGGCCGACACATAACGCCCTGGATCTGGGCTCACCGAGGGAAATCGTCACGTCCTGCTCATGGCTGCTTTAAATCCTCACTTCAATATATTGGTCATTTCGTTTTCCCCGGGCCATTCCCGCACAAACCAGACATGTTCGCAGACGGCATCCACTCAGTGAGTTTTCGGACATGTGCTTGTCGTTGCGCCCATCAGAGCTGTTCCAGGCACGACAGACATTCGGAAACTACCTAGTCAGAGCTGTTCCGAACAAGAGCGGCATTCGGAAACTAGGTAGTCAGAGCTGTTCCTAGCACGAGAGACATTCGGGCGAGACATTTCACTCGGACGTAATTGCGTAGTGTCAATTTTTAGTTTGCCACCCGTAGGCCGACACTTCCGACTTCTGGCGGGCATTTTTTAGTGAGGTTAGCCTTCCTCTGGTTTCGAGACACGTTAGACTGTTGTAATGTCACCCACATCTCAGCTGGTCAAGATAGAACGATCAACGATATCGCGGACGGCCCTCAAGGGAAGGCAGGGGCAGACCATGGGCATCATCTCACTATCCGAGGAGGCTTCCATAATTGCAGAGCCGGCACATATTGCTCTGAGACTGGGCTCACCCAAGGAGTTTCCACGTCCTGCTCATGGCTGCTTTTGTTCCTCACTTCCATGTGTTGAGCATCCCGCTTGCCACTGATCGCTCAAGCACACACCAGGAGCGGTCAGATTGCGGGCGACATCCACTCGGTAAGCTTTTGCTTGTGACTTCAGCCCACGCAATAGGTACGCTCGCCGTGCGTTCCATTTTGCGTTGAGACGTTCTTCCACTTATATCCACGATATGAGTTAGATACAGAGTTTCCGTAACCATGCCCTTCGACTGGGGCACTTTTCTTTCTTTTTTGTACTCGCTCACGAGGTAGGCTACATGTGCTGCCGGCTCAGCACCTTACCTTCGTGCAGCAGTGAACGGGAAACGGTCTGGCCCTCTCATCCGGGAATCCCTCATATCCCCCAGCTGAGAGCCTTCGAATATGTATCAGACCTGAGCATGTAGCTTGCTCAGTATCACGTTTCTATTTTCCGGTAGACGGGTATCGGCCTGGCTCTCAGATCCGAGGGTTTGTGGCTTAGAGGCGTTCAGCCACAGCCCTCGACAGGGAGTCTTAAGAGTTTTGTCCGAACCAAGAAATTCTGCCTTCGTGCACCTGATTTAAATTTTGACTGCTATCCTCAGTCTATACCTGCAGAGCAGCAGGTTGTGTCTCTCTTAGTCTGGTCCCTATCCCATAAGCTGTCCGATATGTAATTTTTCACCCATCGGCAAGCAAATGGGGTCGATGGGACACGCAAGCTCCCCCACCACGTCAAGGTGGAGACACATCGGGGGAGCCTTCTTTAATTTTAGAATAGTTGTTTCTGCAGCCACATTGATTGAATTCTTCAATGTTTCACATTGATCATCCACACCCTGGAGTAGGATCTCTAGATCAGACAATATTTCAAATCTGTTCTGTACTTCTATGTTGAATTTGTTTTGTATTTCCTTGTCATTACTCAATGTACACAAATCATATTTAGTGTTTCATGTTATATACTTGACTTTCTTTAACTTTATCCTCAATGTTCCTGTAAGAAGTCTGTGGTCACTATAACAATCAGCACTGGGAACTGTTTTTGCTACTGTTAGCGCGTTTCTAAATCTTCTGCTAATGAGAATGTAGTCAATCTGGTTTCTAATCCTGCTATCAGGACTCCTCCATGTCCATAATCTTCTAGGGTATTGCTTAAACCAGGTGTTTCCTACAATCATTTCCTGTTCTTTTGCCCACTCTACGAGTCTGTATCCTCTTTCATTTCTCTCTCCTAAACCATAGTTTCCTACTGTGTATCTATCCCCTTGATTTCCTACTTTTGCATTGAAGTCCCCTATTATGATGTTTATTTCTGAATTTTTACATTTCTTTAAGGCAGACTCTATGTCATTATAAAATTCTTCTACACTATCTTCACTGGATTCTCCTGTTGGGGCATATACTTGACTAATATTTATGCTAAAAGGTCTGCCACTTAATTTAACTAGTAGAACTCTGTCCGACACGGCCCAATATCCTTTAACAGATTTTGATGTTTTCCGGTCCAAAATAATTGCCACTCCCCTATGACGATCTTCACCTCCAGAATAAATAATCTTGAAATCTTCATCTATCTTGATGCCTGCTCCTGTCCATCTCGTTTCGCACATACATAAAATATTAATTTTTTTTCCCTTTCAATTTCGTGTTCTAAGTTCTCTAATTTTTCGTCGTCGTTTAACGTCCTAACGTTCCATGTTGCTAATTTTAACGTCTCTGTCCTTGTCTTGCGATGATCAGTCTTTAAGCGAATCATGATGTACTAGGCACTTTTAAAGAGGTAGTTTGCCGTTGCTTTCCTCTATGGCAGTGACCGTACTGGTCGGAGACCGCAGCCTTTGACCCAAGAAGAGCTCCTCTGCCTGCCGTCGTTAACTGGAGACCATGACCAACAAATATCTGTCGGCTGCCCTCAAAATTTCATCCACCACCTGCCTTCCGTGGCTTCTTTTGAAAACTTCCAATAAAAGAACACAAAATAACATCACATAATCCACAGGAAAACACTATTCACAGGACATCCACAGGAAATCACACGAAATCCAAAGGAAAACACTAAATAGCGTCCCCCCATAGAGTAACGGGTCATTTTTTCGCCATTGTACCGGAAGATGCATTATACAGGAGAGTAAATCCACATGGAATGTGGCATTCGTCAGCTTTACCAGAACACAGGTATAAATGACATTTAGGACGCTGCGGCTATAAAACAAATCCTCAGTGCACAAAAATAAAAAGACACTGTTGTAACTTTATCAAAAACTATCAAAAGTCACTTGGCTCATGTCATGCAGGCATCTGAATCCTAGAACACAAACATCAACCAGTGTGCCACGAGTTTCACTGGTCACCTGATAGAAGGCGATCTTATTTCACTTATACGGGAGAAAATATTTAAACATCTAAAGGTTTTACTTTTAAGAAAAGCAGACGTAAGGAGACACAATCTCTCTCTCTCTCTCTCTCTCTCTCTCTCTCTCTCTCTCTCTCTCTCTCTCTCTCTCTCTCTCTCTCTCTCTCTCTCTCTCTCTCTCTCTCTCTGTGTGTGTCCCCTCCCGCACATACAAACATATTCAAGTAAAGATCCACGCGTTTGCATTGAGAAGTCCTTATATTGATTCCGAAGACAAGTGCATAGTTACTCAACATTTCTCATTTCTCAGAGTATATTCAACCGTTGATTCAATCTTAAGCAATAAACAGCAAGCGCTTAAATTTATTATATGTTTCAAAACCTAGATTGGACTTATACAAAACATAATGTACGTATTCTGTTGCTCACTTATGGAATGACCTGCCAACAGATCTCAAAACTTCAATGAGTCCCTACACATTCAAATGAAAACTCTGTCAATACTTACTCCATACCGACTATATGCTTCCATAAGTCACCCACTAGTATTATTTTTCACTATGCGTGTGTGTATGTGTGTGTGCGTGTGTGTGTGTGTGTGTGTGTGTGTGAATGAGTAAGTGGGTGAGTAAGTGAGAGTGAGTGAGTAAGTGAGATTGAGTGAGAGAGTGTGTGAGAGTGAGTTAGTGAGATAGTATGTATGAGACAAAGAGAGTGAGAAAGTGTGTATGTGTCTGTGTGTGAGAGAAAGTAAAAGAGAGTTAGTGTAAGAGAGAGAGAGAGAGAGAGAGAGAGAGAGTGAGTGTGAGAGAGTGACAGTGGGTGAGTGTGGATGAGAGAGAGAGTGGGTGAGAGAAAGGGAGACCATGAGCGAGAGAGAGAGAGAGAGAGAGAGAGAGAGAGAGAGAGAATGAGAGAGTTAGTGTGTGTGAGTGTGTAAAAGAACTGCGTCCGTAAAACCTTCACCACGGAACCGGTCTACAGCCAGTAGGAAATGTAATAAACAAAGTATATCTTGCTTTCACGCTGACTTTGATAAATGTTAATTTCTGCCATGAATTTGTACTGGGAGACAGGACCATCCGACAATGTCACACACAAGTAGAAGTGTTCAGTACTGAATCTCTGAGAGCCGACCACTAATAAAGGATTGCCAAGATTACAAGAAGAAATAGAAACATAGAATGCACTAACATTAACCTTATACCGTGAAGTGACAGAGAGTCTAGATGACCTGCGTGACATCTAGAACTAGTCTGTCTATCAAAGTACCACTAGAGTAGCTTTTGTCTGGTGACGAGGGAATTACCCCAGGGAATCCCCGAATGTGGTATTCGGTATTACGTCACGGGCTGGAAATAAGGACGAGAAAATGCTCGCAATACCCTGGAGACATCAGTTGTCTCAAATACAAACCTTGCTTCCAGGATAAAAGCAATTTGAGGCGAGGCAATGTTTAAGATAAATAAACAAAGCTGGATGGAACACAGAAGAGAAAGAGCAATAATTACAGTTTAAAAAAAGAAACTGCTCCCGTTTTCTTCCTATAAAGTGATACAACCAGAAACAATTTGTTTCAAGGATGTAAATAAAGTGAGCCATAAAAACCAGAGCAGGTGTAAACAAAGAAGAGAATCAAGAGAGAGCTTCAAGTAAATATTCTGAAACTTGTCCTAAGACATAAGACAGACTATGTTGAAGTTTCCTTGTGATGATAATTTCAATAGCACTTACCGTATATGTTTTCACTAATCTTCTCCTGAGGTTTTATTCCCCTTACAATTATTACGCTAATATTTTGATGGTAACTTCAACCTGATTTACCTTACAATTATTAAGCTAAACCTTTTGTTATCAACTTCACTGCGATTTACCTTATATTTAATACAGTAACATTTTGATTTGTCCTTCATGAAACAAATGAAGATCGTAAACTGATTAGAGACATTAGACGCATACAGTCAAAATTGTTTGGGCATGTTATGAGAAGAAATCACTTGGAGAACTTGGTGACGACTGGCAAGATCGAAGTGAAGAGACCAAGGGGGAGACCCAGAAGTAAATACCTGGATGGTTCGGCCACATGGCATGGTCGAGACAGGAACGCGGAGCTGATCCACGACTCTGGTGATCGAGTGAGATGGCAGAACATGTCCACCCACGATTATCAGCATGGCACATGATGGATGGATGGATTTTGATGATAACTTTAATCCGACTGATTTCTTCCGTCAACGTGTGATGGCGGCAGAAAACTGTGAGCAGCGCCATCTATGTCTTCTGTACGGGGGTTGGTCATGTCTGTTTTGGAGTATGCAATGGCAATCCTGACTCTCAGCCGTATGCAGATAGAAAGGATGGAAAGGATACACAATGAATCTATGCGCATTATTCTTGGATGTACAAGAGATACAGCATGCAGGGTGATGCGCTACCTTCTTGATTTTCCAACCATTGAAGAGAGAATACAAGTTTGCAGGGCACGCGCCTACCTCAGAGTTAACGCAAACACACAACATCCACTGCATAGGGAAATTATGAAGGTGAAGGGCAGCAGGTTAAAAAGAGGACGGTCGTGGATGGGTCAAGCCGAAGACATTCTTCAACAGGTGTGTTCACTTGAGGACTTAAAACCTGGCGAGGAGTGGGTGCAAGTGCCAACAGATTTCTGCACATCCTTTTCAGTTTGCATCCAACTAGATAGAAAATGCAGACAAGAAAATCCGGCTGCTGTGGAGGCTGAAGTACAAGCGTTGATTTTCGAGAATTCGCTAGACGGTGACGCGGTCATCTACACAGATGGGTCGGTCGTCCGACATGTGAGAAGCTCATGGGCCTTTACAGCTCGGGCCGGAGGGAGAATTGTGAAGGAGGACTCTGGTGCTTTCACTGAAACCACAAGTAGCCTGACTATGGAAGTCATGGCAGTAAGTAAAGCAATAACATGGCTCGAGACACAGACATTCTCTAGGGCATGTTTCCTTAGCAACTCAATGAACATGATCAAGAGGATAGAGGAGGGGTCGATCCGAAGAGAATGGTTGCTGCCTCTGGAGCGGTCTCGGCTGACAAAGATTTGTTTCATCTTCGTGCCAGGGCATGCGAGAGTACAAGGAAATGAGCGGGCTGACAAGCTCGCAGGTGAGGCTACTGTGGAGGGCGGACGCGCCATGGACCAGGCTGACATTCTGAATGCTCTACGAGAAGTACGATTCTTGCGTGAACCAAGTGATGACTGTGAATCTACAACCATGGCCAGACTGCGAGAACAGCAAATTAAAAGAGGGGTGGCCAAACAAGAACACTACGCAGGAAACCAAAGAAGATTGATAAACCAACACAGAACTGGCGTCGTTAGCCGCTACACGCTGCGGGATTTGCTGAGGAGGGGATCCGAGCACTTATGGACTGAATGGTTCGATGTGCAATGAGGATGATCTGTCGACTAACTAACTAACTAACTATCTTCCGTCAGCCCTTTATCCCCCATCGGGGTATTGGCCCTCAAATATACCACACCAAGCCGTTCTCCTGGTATTTCGTTAATCCAATGGATTCAAGCGAGAGAGTGCCTAGTTATATTGTCATAGGTTTTCCAAGTGTGTGATTTCGTCACTGGAATGTGTTTATTTCTCTCCATTACTTGAGTTAAGTTAAGAAACGACATCACTGCACTCAGAATATTTTCAAACGCGCTTCGTCCCCTTGTTCAAAAGCCAGCGAAGAGTCATACTGCTAATGGTTCCAATTGCAATCTGATTACAAAATCTCCTGATTTTCTCTCTCAGCTTTGAGATCCACCCAGAATTCCTGCGGATTCCCCGCCATACCATTCTCTCCACATACGGGTGCTCATTCTGTTCCCCTGCTTTCTTCCCCGGTCCCACAGGCGTCCGACCACCTCTCCCTGGACCATAGGTAATTACCACCGAGAGGTGCATTCCCTGCCCCGCACTCCCGCATAACCAGGGCAGAAAATCCACACATACTCACAATTTGTCTACTCAGTCTACACGAAATATTCCTTTGTCAGCCTTAATAGACATGCGCAGTGAATCCGTAATGAATACAATGTGTGTTGCAGCGTTCTCCTCAAACTATTGGAAGGCTGCTGTTACTGCTTCCATTCTCATGCTGGAAGTAGTAGTCTCATATGCCAGACTCTGACTGATTGGTATTTCTGTCTATGCCATCCAGGACCTGCCTTTTCTCAGACTATGACCCATGACTTCATGCAGGAGGTGATCTCTGTCTGCAGCGACTCTCAGGTATCATTTGGCTTGAAAGACCCTGTGCCTGTCCGCAAGAATATACCTCATGCATACTATTGATGTGTCCTTTGTGCACCCCAGGATGACCCTCATGGTTACATTCTGTATGCGCTGCAACCTTTCAGGCTTGCTCTTTGATATTGTCAGCAGCCCCAAACCATACTCACTGACTGCAAATATTAACTGCTGAAAGAGCATGTACAGTATCCTCTGCTCTACCCCGGTTGCTGAAATCGCACTAACTGCATTTAGTCCGTTTCCTGTCTTAACAACCAAATCCCCCACACCATCCTTAGAAGACATACATCTGTGGAAGGTGATTCCTAAGTACTTTAATTTACTCTCTGTGAGCTGTGAAATTCGCGTGGAATGCTTTTACATCTGTCCTGTACCGTGACCTGCATGTTTGGAACAATGGCTACCTTTCGGCTGTCGCTGAATTGACTGATTTGCCTTTGGGTTTCACGAGTGGATTTTCAGGAGACTCCTGTGAGTCGGCGCTGAAGCTGCGGAGTTCGTGCTTTGTGCTACATTTTCGGCGGGTCGCCTTGCGGTAAAAGACCGTGCCATGTGAGAAAACCCGGGTCAATGAGGTCTTTTTGGTGACTGCCGAGTCCATCGACGATGAACTCTGGCTTTTGTGGATGAATTTTGTGTTGGCATTCTGGCGGCGGCATTATGCACAGTGTAACTGTGGGGGGTGTTGGATTGCCGAGACTCCTGTCTGTTCCACTTTTCACATTGGACAGTGGGGAGCATTTTGTGTGATATTCACTGGCACAGGAATGGAGCATAATGGGGGCGACCCGTTGCCGTGAAGTTGGAACCTCGACTAACTAACTAACTAACTCTCTGTGATGAGATGACGTCAAGTCAATGCGATACATGGGGCATCTGCCTTCACGCTTCGGTTATCCAGAGAATACCACTCGATCGTTGCCTTTGTTGATTTATTACGGCCCCTGATCCATGCACCACTTCGCCACCCTGTGTACTGCCAATTGTAAGTCTTCAGCCATTCTTTCCCTTTCTCTTCCATATCTATATACCAGCACATCATCTGCGAATGTCAAGATTCTACCAATTCATTATGCCTCAATAGCTGAGTTTTTGCTGGTGTAAAGAGTACTGGGGACATGGCAGATCCTTGTGGCAGCCCAAGTGAAAATGTGCTCTACATTGGTGATTCTGTCATGTCATTGTATTGCCACTATTCTGCGCAGGCATGAGTTAGCGACTGTTTGTAGTTTACTTGTAATTCTTTTAGTTGTTTTCCCATGTTTCCGTACTGTAATACCTATGTAACATTGGAGTTATAAACCCTTAGTTTGGTGTTAAGTTTAACTACCTTTAACTTCTACAAATTTAGTAGTTCTATGAAAGCTCCTCTTGCATTTTGTATTATTATTTTGCTTTACATTTATTATGTTAACCTTTTGATGATGACTGAGTTCATCTAAGCTTAGTTTAGTGATGATGGTCCAGTGATGTGAGTTTAACCTCTTTGATCTGGAAGGTAACGTAGGTTCTACACCCAGTACACTCGTATTCAACAAATTATCACATATAAGATGCCTTTAAACACAGAAGCCACAAACAAATGGTTGCACAATTTATTGCCTGGCATATGTCGCTGCATCTCTTCAGGTACATACTGCAGAGTTATGAAGTGAGTACGTGATAAATGCTTACGCTGAAATAATCTGAACACATCTAAGGCTGACTGCCACTGATGTGCAGCAGTTTCTGTCTCTTGCAGTCAGTCTGGCCATATCCCCACTGCTGTCTTTAGGCTTTATAAGCAATAGAATGACTATATTATGTCAGACAAGGATCAGTGATCGGGTTGTTGCTCGGCCAATCCTCTCATCATCATCATCACGTGCCATTCCGATAAGCGTGGGCGGTCATGTTTTGCCAGCTCACTCAATCACCAGAATCGTGGATCAGCTCAGTCTTCTTGTCTCGACCATACAACGAGGCCAAGTCATCCAGGTATTTACTTCTCTGTCCTCCTCTTGTTCTCTTCCCCTCGAGTTTCTTCTCCTTTCCCTACGTCTAATGACTGTAATCAGTTTACCATCTTCATTTGTTTCTTGAAGGACTTTTATATTGGTTTTTCTGTCTATCCATAGTATTCTTTGCATTTTCCCCAGAAACCACATTTCCACAGCCATCAGCTGTTTTTCAGCTTGACTGCTTATTGTCCACACTTCACATCCATACAACAGTATAGGTTCTATGTAGCACTTCAACACTATTTTTCTCGTTTCAATTGATATCTTTTTATTGGTCAGTATGTTTTTCATCTTGCAAAATGCTATCTTCGCAATGGCAATTCTTGTTTTAATCTCTTCAAGGCATCTCCCATCAGATGTTATGACTGTGCCGAGATAGCTGTTTCGATTCACTTGCTTAAGAATATGCCCAATTACTCCTATATCACATTGTGGTATTTACTTCTTCCCAGTGACGACCATAATCTGTGTTTTCTTAATATTCAGTTCTAACCCTAGTCGTTCACTGTGTGCAACAACCGCATCTACTAAATTTTGCAGGTCCTGTTCATTGTCTGCAATCAAGACTGTATCATCTGCATATCTAATATTATTGATGTATCGTCTCCCATTGTTGATTCCTTCCATATCTTCTATATTTCTGAAAATATTTTCACTGTACAGGGAAAAAAGATCCGGAGACATTACACAACCCTGTCTCACACCTCTTTTAATAGGCTGATATTGACCTACATCGTTATCAATTCTGATGACAATATCGATGCATTGGAGTTTAGGTTATTTCAACCCCGGAAACAGCGTGCATCCTTCCGAGTCAGATTGGTTTACAGAATTCCCTTCCGACCCAGTCCCGAAACATCTTCTTCACGGAAACTGTCGTGCATAGCTGTGCTTCACCATGTCGAGCTCGGGAAACTGTCGTGCATAGCTGTGCTTCACCATGTCGAGCTCGGGAAACTGTCGTGCATAGCTGTGCTTCACCATGTCGAGCTCGGCAATTGTCGTGCATAGCTGTGCTTCACCATGCCGAGCTCGGGCAATAGTCGTGCATAGCTGTGCTTCACCATGTCGAGCTCGGGAAACTGTCGTGCATAGCTGTGTTTCACCATGTCGAGCTCGGGAAACTGTCGTGCATAGCTGTGCTTCACCATGTCGAGCTCGGGCAATAGTCGTGCATAGCTGTGCTTCACCATGTCGAGCTCGGGAAACTGTCGTGCATAGCTGTGTTTCACCATGTCGAGCTCGGGAAACTGTCGTGCATAGCTGTGCTTCACCATGTCGAGCTCGGGCAATTGTCGTGCATAGCTGTGTTTCACCATGTCGAGCTCGGGAAACTGTCGTGCATAGCTGTGCTTCACCATGTCGAGCTCGGGCAATTGTCGTGCATAGCTGTGCTTCACCATGTCGAGCTCGGGAAACTGTCGTGCATAGCTGTGCTTCACCATGTCGAGCACGGGCAATTGTCGTGCATAGCTGTGCTTCACCATGTCGAGCTCGGGCAATTGTCGTACATAGCTGTGCTTCACCATGTCGAGCTCGGGAAACTGTCGTGCATAGCTGTGCTTCACCATGACAGACTGGTGTCTGCGGTGGGGCAGATCAGAATATACTCAGCGCTGCACATTCAGACTGACTGAGAGAGAATTAGACATAGGTTGGCCATGTTTGCTTCACAGGATTGACGTATTTCGTTGTCAGACTTCAATCCAATGCGCAGAGACATGACTGCAGTGTTTATATATCTCTAGTTCAACCTACACGTTCTGTGTTGTTTCCAGATGCTTCGATTTGTCAGACTTCCATTCTTCATACACCATCTCAGAGTTTGTGTACTTAACGGTAAATGTTCTATTAGGAATGGGGGACGGAATGTGCTGTCATAGTGGCTGAGAGGTATGACGTTCACCTTTAACTGGACAAGTGCCAGTGAGGTACTCAGTCGTGGACACTATTGTTGTAATAGCGTGCTTAGTGGATCCCCACAATGTCATACTGCCCGATTATCTTTGGCTGGTAGATCCCATGCATTCCCTTCATTATGGAGAATTTAAATTATTGATTGAGTTAAGTCATTATTATCTTTATCATGTGCATGCCGAGCGGTGCAGCGGCGATTTACTAAAAAACATCTATCGTCTGTATTCAGGATAAGTTCGACATTCTATCGTCTTCCGTGCCACTTTATCAACTCGCCATTCGTTGACCACAGTTTCGAACACCCCCGATATTATCGTCTTCCGTGCCACTTTATCAACTCGCCATTCGTTGACCACAGTTTCGAACACCCCCGATATTTCCTTGGATTATCGTGATGTGGGTTATTATTTATCTGTTTGGATTTGCTTCTTGCAGTGCTAGGATAGTGGTCGTCTTAGCCGTCTATGGGACTCTGGCATTCTAGGAAGAAATCACATCTCCATGGTGTCAGGGTTATAACGTCTTTATTCAGTGCACACTATTCAAGGGCTTACAACAGTATGGGATGAATACACCATCTTGACTTCTGTAAACTGGGTTGGTTACCATGTTGCATGACTGGTAAATTAACAATGTTGCAGGACTGGTAAGTTAGCATTGTTGCATGGTTGGTAAGTTAGCACTGTTGCATGGTTGGTAAGTTAGCACTGTTCATGCAAACAGTAAGTCACAGCACGTGAGCCAGCAATAGGACGTGAATACAAGTAATTAGTTTAGTTTAGTTTAGTCGATGGATCAACATCACGTGAATACAACTAATGTAGATAGACATCTATGACAGCCACACGATCGGCCACAGATAGCACGGAGGAGGACTCCACAGTCAGCATTATATCAACTTGTGTTACAATCATCAAAAATCCTGTATCACTTTGTTCTTCCACCAATATTATTGCAGTTATCTAAGTATCGACCATAGGTGTGTCACATCGATCTGGTGGCCTTCGTATCCGTGATAAGTATAGTTTTTATGATTAAATAGTTTCTAACTTCAACTCATGGCAATTATCCACGCTATTCGAACCCCAAGCACATTCTCCTCCTGTAAATCAATGGTCCTATTATACTCTTAGGACGGGATGTTATTTACGCAACTCGACTCTTCTAGATTGTTCCTGACTGACAATGCACTCTGGAACCTGTTATTTGTCTGACAAGGTTGACAGGAGGATGGTCGGGAATCCACGTTTCACTGTGTTTTTCACGCACTAATTTATTTATTGCTATTGGCCAAGCGTAGTAAACAGTTTGACCTCCTCTATTCTCATACCCAATATTATGTTTGTTATTAGTGATCGATTTGCAGACGACCAGTGCTTGTTTTATAGCGACGAGGGCAGACTGCACAATCATATTAATAATCTGAGCTCAGCATACGATAGATACAATATGAATATAAATACAACTAAAACTGAAGTAATGCATGTTAGCAGATCTTCTGGTCCACTAAGTATGACGATAAATAGCACATCTCTGAAACAAGTTAAAGAATTCAAATATCTCTGAAGTATGATCAAAGTAGATGGCAGAATAGATAGAGAAATCGAAATAAGGTGTTAAAAGGCAAGAAAGCTTATATATCAACTATCACCCATACTGAAAGTTTCATACATACCAATGTCCGCAAAGCGACAGAAAATACATAACATATTCACACCAACCCTTTGTTGCCAATGTAAATCTTGGACATTATCTAAATCACATTTAACGCAAAATTAACACAAAAGCGATGAGATGCTTGAGGATAGCTGCCAAATTAACTGTCCGAGACGAATAAGAAATGATGTTATCAGATAGACAATAGTATCAACACCTTGTGTTACATATATTTAAAGATGGAAGATTAAATGGTTTGGTCATCTGTTTAGAATGCAACACCATCGACTACCAGCACTGGCCCTACATCAAATAAGTTCTGCTAGAAGAGCAACAGGACGCCCGAGAAGAACATGGATTGACGACATCAGGGACACAGTATACAGTATATGTGTGTACAATCACACATAATGACCATCCATCAATCATTGACGACATCAGGGACACAGTATACAGTATATGTGTGTACAATCACACATAATGACCATCCAATGCCACCCATCCAGCGCTGGAGCGCCAATTATTCCTCCCCATGACGGAAAAAGTGAAAGATGATGATGATGAAATTATTCGCGTTCGACCTGACCCAAGAGTACTGGTCTGCTGATTTTGGTATAAACATATGTTCCCTGGACATATGAAACTGCCATGCGTGTATCTACTGTTAAGACTTAAAAAGAAAACAAAGGGAGTAGGGGAAAGAAGTTGGCCTAGGTACGTCAACCCTTTGCCCTCGGTCTCCTCTGTTATAGAACATAGGGCCTGTCATCTCATTGAATAGAGCACTTTATCTCTGGCTAGTGAATCACATTCTCATCTCTGATTGTGGACTCGGCGCCTGATTGATTGATTAACTGCTTGAATGTATTCATCCCTCATAATTATAACTAACTGGTGAAACACATGCCTAACCTTCATCGTGGAGGCGGCACGTTATTGGTTGGTAGTTTGAAGTCAAAGTTTAACTGTACCGCTGTCTCGTGGGTGGTGTAACAATTCTTCCACTGGCACCCACAACGAGGTAATTATGCTGCCATTCTACAAGGTTGTCGATGTGGTGGTCCTGGCAGGGATGGAGATCTGCCTGGTCTGTCCCTGGTTGGAAGTTCTCAAGTGGCATGTCAAAAGGCAAGAACGGATATCTAGAAGTGAACAGTTGACCGTTTCAAGAACACTCGGTCAGACACATGATCTATTGACCATGTGTATAGGAAGTAAGAAGGTAACGGACCGTTTCAAGAACACTCGGTCAGACACATGATCTATTGACCATGTGTATAGGAAGTAAGAAGGTAACGGACCGTTTCAAGAACACTCGGTCAGACACATGATCTATTGACCATGTGTATAGGAAGTAAGAAGGTAACGGACCGTTTTACTGAAGTCGCATTGGGGGTGTGTTGCTAGACAAATATTTGTACAGACCAATCAGCACTCGCTGGGTATTGTGGTCTGTACCACACCGACAGCCTTTACTTCCCAAGACAAGTCCTCGTATCCATTTTAGACTGGGTCATTAAACAATTCCTCTCTGATGAGGTGTTGACCTTTTGGCCATCAGGCCGGCAAGCGAGCCTGGCATCCACCATGGTCCAACCGCGCCCATGCAATTGTCAACGTAACGTCCCAACCACTGTAAGCATATGATATAACATGTTTATTATGGAGTAGTTTGTGTAGTGGTAGATATGCTTGCAGATCTACAAATTGATGGGAAAGACATTAGACTTATAAAAAAAATATATATATATATATTGGAAACAACAAGCTGCCATAAGGATATGATAATGAAGTGGGACAATATCAGCCTATTAAGAGAGGTGTTAGGCAGGGATATGTAATGTCTCCAGATCGTTTTTCCCTGTACAGTGAAAATATTTTCAGAAATGTAGAAGATATAAATGGAATCAGCATTGGAGGACGAAACATCAATAACATTAGATATGCAGATGATACAGTATTGATTGCAGACAATGCGCAGGATCTGCAATTAGTAGATGCGGTTGTTGTACACAGTGAGCAGCTGGGGTTAGAATTAAATTGTAAAAAGACACAGGTTATGGTCGTCATTGGAAGAACGAAGTACCACAATGTAATATACAAGTAAATGGAAATATTCTTCAACAAGTGAATCGATACAATTATCTCGGAACAGTCATAACATCTGATGGGAGATGCCTTGAAGAGATTAGAACAAGAATCGCCATGGCGAAAGTAGCTTTTAGCAAGATGAAAAACATACTGACCAATAACAAGATGTCAATTGAAATGAGAAAAAGAGTGTTGAGGGGATACATAGAGCCTGTTCTTTTGTATGGATGGAAACTTGGACAATGTGCAGTCAAGCTGAAAAACATTTGATGGCAGCAGAAATGTTGTTTCTGAGGAAAATGCAAAGAATACCACGGACAGATAGAAAAACCAATGACCATGTACTACAGGAGACAAATGAAACTCGTAAACTGATCAGAGAAATTAGACGTAGACAGTCACAATGTTTTGGACATGTTATGAGAAGAAATGGATTGGAGAACTTACTGACAACTGGCAAGATCGAAGGGAACAGACCAAGAGGAAGACTGAGAGGAAAATACCTGGATGGCTTGGCCACATGGCATGGACGAGACAGGAACACTGAGCTGATCCACGACACTGGTGATCGAGTGAAATGGCGAGTCATGACCCCCCCCCCCCCCCCACGCTCTACGGCATGGCACATGATTGATTGATTGATTAATTTGTGTAGTAGCCTGGTTTGTTGCAAACACGTCTGTCTGTTGCCGTGACTTACATCCTCACAGGAGCCCCTCATTTATCTTGGCAGGACTTATGCTTCATCTGCAGGACACTGGTGTCGTTTGTTTCCCCCTAGAGGAGGCTAAATGAGGTCCACGGTGGTCAAGTTGTTAGTAGGCCAGGTTCAGTCCACTTTAGAGTCATCACTTTTCTCAGAACAGTGTCGGGGTCCACCCAGTTCCGTGAAAAAGGTGACTTACTGTTTTCATCCATCCATCAATACGTCTATTTATAAGGTGTCAGATCTGTCTTTGTATAGCCGATCCCCTTGTTTATTTTTTCCGAATCCATCCATCCATTCACCCACCCACCCATATACCAGCCTAACCATCTATCTTGCTCAGTGTATGGCGTGCAACACAGATCTGCTTCTAAAATAAGTATTCCTTCGATTACATCTCCCACGCACTCAACTTTGGTTTAACCAGAAACCCAAAACACATACATTTGCTTAAAATTATACAATTTTCGCCAAGAGTAAACAGTAATTGGAAGCTAGGCGTCCATTAAACTCCACGGATCATTTCACATCGTCAGATTTATGTTCCAATATTTTCCACCTCACCGCCTCAGTAATGCCCTTTATCTCTGTCTAATTCAGTGGTTCCCAATGTTGGGAACAAACAAAAAGAGACAACCTTATTGTTAGCTATATACGAGAGGCAGTGCGCAGTGATGTTTGACGTATTAGACTTAATTCCAAGAATGATGTCTATGTGACTGTCCATCGGGGTCCTGGGGATGTGGCAAGGGAGATAAAGAGCATCAAAGCAGGAACTAAATGCACGGTGGAATAAGTGGCTTGTCTGTCCCTAGACCAAACAACGTGAGAATCACAGGTCTAATTTGTTCGTCTGTGACAGGTGTCAATATCGTGCCTTGCTTGGTATCTATACCAGCGAGTTATGCATTATTTGGGACCCTGACATTTTTTTTCTTTCTAAACTGTGAGGTCGATAACACAATTCCAGCACAGTTAACAATATAAATAAATTTTTTGCCCACGTTAAAATATGTTCATTATTTGAGCAAACTATTAGTATCTCAATTAATTCTTTAATGGCATTGCTAACGCCTGTATAATGAAAAAAGTAAATATTGGGGGAATTTAAGCATTGATGAAATGGTTTGTAAATTTAAAAAAAAACGTTCAGAATATCGCGGACGGATAAAAATATTATTCGTTGATAAACAAACTACAAATATAATTTATGTGGCATATCGTCTTGTTGTTGTTGCTATTGTTGTTGTTGTTGTTCGTCTTCTTCTTCTTCCTTCCGTTCTTCTTCTTCTCCTACTTCTTCTTCAACTTTATTGTCTGATGTCAATGACTCACCTCTCCTCTTCGTCATTTGAATAGAGAAACGAGCCTGAAGTGGTCAGGTATAAGACAAGAGAAGCAGAGGAAGAAAGAAAGATGCGTGTGGACAGTCCAAAAGTTGGGAAACAATTAGGGATATTAGTAACACGAGTATATTTACTGTTCAAATAAAATAACAAAAAGGCTAGCATGCTCTGTCCCATAGAACCCCACCGATGACAAGATTAGCTTATACTTCTCTTCTCTCACAGTTTAACCTCCAAAGCAGATGTCAACCACCTCAAAGCTATCCTACTCAGTTGCCGTGCAGGCGATTCTGGGTACAAATATCATAGACTTGGTACTCTTGTCTACACGGTGTGCTTCCTTGTCAACGCATATGTCTTTCTAAACTACTTGGCTCATCCATCGACGCATGCTTTACATTTTAGCTCCACATAATATGGTTCAAAATTGTCTCCCTTTGTTCTATTCCCCTAAATCTTGTCAGTTGTCAGTCACCAAGTTCTCCAATTTATTTCTTCTCATATCGTGTCCAAAAGGTATGACTGTCTACGTCTAATTTCTCTAATAAGTTTACGGTTTACACTTGTTTATTGTAGGCTTCGTCATTGGTTTTTCTGTCTGTTCATTATATTCTTTGCATTTTCGCAATAACCTCATTTCCACAGCCATCAGATGTTTTTCAGCTTCTCTGCTCATTGTCCACGCTTCACATCCATACAAAAGCAGAGGTTCTATGAAGCACCTCTCATGTCACAGCTTGCTAAAGTTTTGTGTCAATGTTCATTTTTAGTTTTCATCCATAATTCCCCCCCCCTCCCCCCCCCCCTCAGATCAGCGACACTGTGAGCTGTGAATTTCGCGTGGAATGCTTTTGCATCTGTCCGCGGTTGTTTTTCGCGTGAACTGCATGTTTGGAACGATGACGGCCGACTGTTGCTGGATTGACTGGTTTGCCTTTTCGGTTCACGAGTGCATTTTTCAGAGGGCCCCCCCTCTGTCGCTTTAACTGCTGTTTATTTCTGAATGTCTGAGCACCTGTACTTTCACTTCAAAACTGTGTTCTCTTTTTAATGTTCTCTGTCTTGTTCTTTGTAATGAAAACTGTGTCCGGAGCTGGTATTGTAAACATTGTGTTTCAGAGAGTCTTAAAGCTGTAATATGATGCCTAGTTGTGCTGAGTATAACGTGCTTGTACTTGCCCACATGTCAGAGTGAGACTTCCGCTAACGTGTTTCCGCTTTACACCCGTCACCCTCTGTTATCATGGTTAAAAAACCTATGATCCATGGCTGGCTAGGACGCCTTTTCTGGATTTCCTTATTTTATGGGAAAGCAATAGCTGTCTGTTGTCATGGTGTTCTTCTTTCCACGACTTTGTGGTTCCTTCTTTCAATCATTCCTCCTTCTAACGCACTTTTACGTCCGCATTTCCCACTGCCTTTCTTCTCTGGTCTTTTCTTCAGTCTTAGTGATGTCATCTTTCTGTAGCACAGTTGTTATTGCTTTAGAAGCCACCGATTCACGTTGTCCAAGGTTGTCAGATTTAAACTATTTCACATTGCTCATCACTTACGTATGTGTGTGTATTATCAATTCTTGTCTTTTTTATGTGCACAAGCTGCTTCGTCCTTGTCTAGTTCTTTCAACGCCCCAGTCTTAGTCTGCCGTCCAGTATACCGTTTCCCTAACTGTCTTTTGTTTACCTTGTGTGTTGAAACGTGTGCCTTACTTATTTGTGAGTTTTCTAGCTAAGTACGATTGTTGTTTGTTTCTTGGTAAAGACTTTGATCGAAACGGTAGACTCTATCTGTGGTGTGTGTGTGTGTGTGTGTGTGTGTGTGTGTGTGTGTGCGTGTATCTGTGTGAGTGTGATAGGAGGGGTACGCCTTTCGTCGAACGTGGACGTTATACGTTGTGGCTATTCCTATGTGTTTGTACTTGCGTGTGTGCCAGTCAGTAAGGTGGACTTGTTTCTTGCTATACGTGCTGCATGCCAACGCAATTTTCTCTCTACTGCAATTAACAGATTCAGTACCAAACAAAAAGTAGGTTTGAACCAAACAAATATAGATGGTGGAAAATGGGAATTAGTGTGTCACAGTTTTGACTTAATCGTTGTTAATATGAAGCGACATGATGTATTATATATCAAATTAAACCGGGTTGCTTAGGAAAAACTTTTATATATATATATATATATACATATATATATATGTATATATATATATATATATATATATATATATATATATATATATATATATATATATATATATATATATATAAGCCCATGCAGATATGGGAAGTCGCTTAAGACGATTAATTATCCCATGGAACTTAATCAGTTAAATTCTCATGTCATGTTGTATACGTATACAGTCTTGATTGCAGACAATGAACAGGACCTGCAACATTTAGTAGATGCGGTTGTTGCACACAGTGAACAACTAGGGTTAGAATTGAATATTAAGAAGACACATATTATGGTCGTCACTGGGAAGAAGGACGCCCGTGTGTTGCGGGGCCCATACGGGGGAGCAAAGAATAGTAATACTGTTGCCTACCATGCACGTCGTAAGAGGCGACTAAGGAGGCTATGGTTCCGTCGCCCTGCTAATGAGTGAGTGCGTGGCGCGACACTGTGAGCGGTTGTTTTTCGCGTGAACTGCATGTTCGGTACGATGACGGCCGGCTGTTGCTGGATTGACTGGTTTGTCTTTTCGGTTCACGAGTACATTTTTCAGGAGAATCCTGGGAGTCGTCGCTGTAGCTACGGAGTTTTCGGTGGGTCGCCCTGCAGAAAGAGACCGAGCCATATGGGATAAAACCCCGGTCAATGAATTCTTTCTGGTGACTGCCGTTTTCATCAACGATGAACTGAATTTTTCGCGGAAGACTTTTGTGTTGGCATTCTGCCGGCGGCATTATGCACAGTGTACTTGTGCGGGCTGTTGGATTGCCGACACTCCTGTCTATTCCATTGTTCACATTTTGTGATATTCACTGGCACAGGAACGGAACAATATGCGGAAGACCCGTTGCCGTGAAGTTAGAACCGCGACTAGCTAACTGACTAGCTGGGAAGAAGGAAATACCACATTGTGATATACGAGTAAATGGGCATATTCTTAAGCAAGTGAATCGATACAGTTATCTCAGATGGGAGATTAGAACAAGAATTGCTATTGCGAAGGTAGCCTTTTGCAAGACGAAAAACATACTGACCAATAAAAAGATATCAATTGAAACGAGAAAAAGAGTATTGAAGTGCTACATGGACCCTGTACTTTTGTATGGATGTGAAGCGTGGACAATGAGCACTCAAGCTGAAAAACATCTGATGGCTATGGAAATGTGGTTTCCGAGGAAACTGCAAAGAATACCATGGACAGACAGAAAAACCAATGAAAACAAATCCTTCAAGAAACAAATGAAGATCGTAAACTGAGTAGAGTCATTAGATGCAGACAGTCAAAATGTTTTGGGCATGTTATGAGAAGAAATGACTTGGAGAACTTGGTGACAACTGGCAAGATCGAAGGGAAGAGACCAAGGGGAAGACTGAGAAGTAAATACCCTGATGGTTTGGCCACGTAGCATGGTCGAGACAAGAACACGGAGCTGATCCACGAGGCTGGTGATCGAGTGAGATGGCAAAACATGACCGCCCACGCTTATCGGCATGGCACATGATGGATGGATGGTTGTATACGTTGGTTCACAAGTGATGAAACAGATTATCTCACAGGTGATGGTCGTCACTTCTCCGGCAATGTTGTATACGTTGGTTCACAAGTGATGAAACTAATGATCTCACAGGTGATAGTCTTTACTTCTCCGGCAATGTTGTATACGTTAGTTCACAAGTGATGAAACTAAGGAACTTATAGGCTGTTGTCTTCACTTCTCCAGCCATGTTGTATGCAACATGACAGGTCTATGCTCCAATAAGTGAGGAATTATAACACTGCACAGTGGATGTTGGCTTGCGAAGAAACCCCCAGCCTTGATGGTTGAGCACATGATTGCAGGAGATGACCTATCTGGAGCACCAACAAACGCAGAGTTGAAACTGAAGTTATGCTTCAAAGAACTACATCTACGGAGCAGATACCGCTATCAAGTGGATACAGAACAGCTGCATTCCTGATGTGAAGTGGAAATGGGTTGGTCAACACATCTCATAGATGACTTGAAGTACTACCAATCAATCAGCCCGGTGCCCATTTCCACGATGAATCTTGGTTGCAAAGATCTCCACCACACCGCGCCTCTCACTCTGATAGACTGCTATTCGTCCATTCCTTGATATAGTCTTCTCACTTATATGGCTGTCTACCTTGTGCTCGCTGGCCTTTAACTTTGCCCTCCAGTATTATTATTATTCTTGTAAGAGTGCTATATCCTTTAATGTAGCTGACATATTTCCCTTGTCTCTTTTTTATTTCTTTCGTGAACTCTCTTTTAATTCCCAGCCTCTCTAAAACATCTTTATATGATTGTGTTTGGTTCTATGAAGTACGGCATATTCTCATGTATATCCACATCTTCACTGCCGCACTTCTAGTTTCTAATTGCTTGTTTATTGTTTGTGTTTATGTTTCTTGGCCATATTCTGCTTCTATCTCGTTCATACGAAATGTTTACTTTGGAGGTAAATGTCTTGTGCCTGTTTACAACAGAACTGCTATATTTGTACCTTTCCGCCGACACATCCGACTTCTTCGTACATTTGTTGCCCGGGTTAACTTTCTAGACGGACCATATAATGTTTTTTCCTTATATAGCATTTGACACTTTTCATTTTTAATGTGTTGTTTATCTCTCAAGATGTTGATTTATGTTAATGTTGTTGACAACTAAGACTTTCAACAAAACATATTCATTGCTTAATAATAGAGCAAAGTTGTGAATTACATTCGTCACTTGATGTTCTATTTGTGGACTATAAAGAGGCCGTTGATAGCGTTTGGGTTTGAAGCGGTACTATGGTTATCCAAGAGAAAATCATTAACCAAGTAAGGGCAACACATGGAGACATGAAATGTAGAATTCTTTATGACGGAAAACTAATAGATACATTTGAAATAAAATCTGGAGTGCGACAGGTGGGGGAGGGGGGGGGGGTCTTTTGTTACCATTATTATTCTTACTGACTAAGGAATGGGTTATGAAGACAACCAAAACTAGCTTCAGAAGTGGAATTCAGTGGACTCTGGCAAAGCCACTTGATGACAAAGGCACTTGACGATGACAAAGCCACTTGACGATTTAGACTTCGTTGACACAATTGCATTTTTGCCATACAAATGAAATCAAATGCAAGATAATTCAACACGCCTGGGAGAAGGCCACAACAATTAGTTCTAAAATAAGGGAATGACTACGATAATGAGATTAAGTCAAGGGAATAACAACCTGATCTCCTCTGGTGAAACCCCTCTTCAGCGGCGGGATCATGCAATAATTTAGGTAGAAATGTAGACACTGAGGGAGGAACAGAGATATTCTCTCTTGTAGTGTTAGAGGAGCTTGTGTGTTCCAGTGACCCCAGGAGCTATGCCGACGGTAGCGCAGCTGCTGGTAGGGTCTTCCATGTCTGACAGGTTAAGGGATAGGAACCAGGCGAAGAGAGACACAAACCTGCTGCTTTGTAGGTAAAAAAATATAAGTTAGTTGCATATCCTTTACAGGACGTCGTAGTCCCCAGCATGTTTTGCTGTTTGTGATCTCTTCACAAGTTTACGTTCAGTAGTTTGCCATTGCTTTTTCAATGATCGGCACCCATACCATTTTATTAAAAAACCCAACACGAGGCGGTCTGCTTGTCACAAAATAAAACCTTGCGTTTAACCCGTTGATTATTATAGAGGCTTTCTGATTAAACGGACTATCTGCCAGCGACAACTATTTTACTAACAGAAAAAACAAATCGGATGTCAAAACCTCAGGACGGTAAATGGTTGCAGCTGCACGGGGTTACATTGGGTCGACAACAGGGGAACATTTGGAAGTGAGTGAGATGAGTCCATACATCGCTTTGACAGTTCATAAACAGGTTGGATTGAGAGCGGAAGTACTCAGCTCGGAAGAAAACAGTCCATCTGTCATATAGTTTCCGGACATCACGCAGATTGGCAGATTGCTATTGACAACTGTTGTTGGGATCATACAGTAACTCGTTAGTTTGTTGGGGGAGTCAAAACAAGTGATGACAGCTTTGACGGTGACTAGGCCAGGGGGAAGGGATTCTTGACAGTGGATGATATGCCCAAATAACACCTGCAGGACATCAATACCGTCACGTGACCAATTTTAGGTTTTGCCATAAACCATGATTGGAGATGGGGAGTTGACCAAAACCGTGGATTATGATGGACGTGTTTGTGGGAGAGCTCTACAGTGTTAGATTAATTGAATATTAACTAGCATGTGTCGTTATGGCAAAGTGTAGTAGCCATCCCGGAATGAGGCTGTTTTGCCTAAGGTAGAATCTATTATAATTAGTTTTAATTAATATAGACTGTAGTCTTGTTAAAACTAGAGTGTGATACTTAGCACTGTTAGTTGAGAATAGATTAGTGAAGTGTTGATAAGCTTTACTAGTTGAGAATTGAGTAATGAGAGATAATTGGGATAGTCCAGTAGGGGTCCCTGGTGGGCGGGGTTCCGCATTCTGTTTGTTGATTTTTTTTTTCTTGTCTTGGCCTGATGATAACCTATGTGTTCAGTCATCTGTCTCTGACAGAGTAGGTTCACTTTATTTTCTGAGCGAGGCCGATGGCCACGATCATCTAATAGAGATCAGTGACGGGGAGGCTATCACCAGTTGTTTGATTTATTTTACAGGTTCCTCTGGTTGGAATGAAGAACCCGGAACCAATAAATATCCGATCCCGGATAAATTATGATGTAGAGAGATGGGCCAGCAACTTTCGCAACGGAAGAAGTTAATACACATTGCTCGGTGGAGCCAAATGGTATATGTATCCTACATGAGTGAATACCAATCGTTAACACACCTGAAGTGATGGATGTTCAGCCCATGAGGAACTAGATCAGTAGGAACTGATGTTCACATTAGATGAAACCAAACATTGAAGTGTAGTTGTTCCACGTATCCAGGAAATCAGAACTTTCAGACTATATCTAGTGAATAAAGCAAGCCATTTTTGTCTAGATACATTGACTGTTTTAAGAGTGAAAATACAGAACTAATAGGAACCGTTGTGTTAGGAACAATAATGGTATTTTCCACGGATTATATATTTACATGGGATTCAGATCTCATGGTCATCAGAGCTTCTGGAGGAGGACATGTCTGGAGAGAAGGATACGACTTCGGTGAGGTCTATTGTACTGACTCGTGTGATGTCGTGTAATCCTTGCCATGATGTGTGCACTATGATCCTGAACTTTGAGGGCTGACATATACATTTATTTTATTATACACGACACAAATTTTTCTTCGCATACACGTCTCATATACGTTACACTTTTCTTTTAATAAATTAATCTTTATTAATTTTTAGAAGCAAGAGTTGTTGAGTATGTTGCGTTGGGGAAGTACGAGAGGGGGCATAGTACGACAGTGAGAGAGTGATAGGTAAAGGTGTCCATAGGCTGATGGAGTGTGTTGGACGGAAGCTGGTGGATTCTCCAAGATATTGATAAGGGAAAAAATATTATAATGTGGGTGTTGACTCTCCTCACTCCAGGGACGACACTTTAAAGGAGGACACGACACTGCTGCCAAATCTCCCGAAACTGTGTTTCGACGCGGTATGCGGGATTACTAACTTCGTCTGTAACTGCTACGCCACGGAGCAGTTCCTTGTAGGTAGACTGGTGAAATTCAAAGGCTAGGGAAAGCCAACCCGAAGCAAACGGCTAAGTAAGATGTACTGAGCCACTGGCTTGTCGAAACAATGTAACTCAAGTCACCAGATGATGTGGAGATGGAGATATTACACTAAAAATACAGGGGCAAGACGAGCTTCCTTTAAACGAAATTAATCTTAACCCGAAACAGAATACTTCACTTCATCGTAAAATCAGTATTGCTTTATGGAGCAGAACAGACAGAGCGATTAAAAGTGCTACTCATAAACTACACACATTCACTAACTGATCTCTGCGTAGAAAAAGACAAGTTAGCTGCATATCTTTTACAGGATGTTGCAGTCAACTCTATCATTTATTGGTTGTGTGATATACTAGGTCATTTTACGTTCAATAGTTTCCCATTGCTTTCTGAACTTTTGGGGTCTCATTTTATTGATCAATGCTCGTTGAGAGAACTAAATACATTCGTATGAGTCAAGAGATAAGGAGAAGACACTGTTGCCGAAAAGGCGATATTATTAATGCGTAGTTCCTTGACTAGATTCAACGGGGCACACCAAATACAGGGGGACTTCAAAGCATACAGGGAGGGGAATTAGAGACGGAGATGAATAAATTAGCCTGTACATGGGTGGAGCTGTGGACACTAGCAAGGCCTGCTTGGGGGGACCATGGTTACAGACCCTGCCCCAGATGGAAATGTAACAGGCAACAGAAGAAGACTACTGTTGTTACTATATCTTCAATTCTGAGGTTGAACATAATAGGGATAAAGGTATAATCGATGGAAATACTGTTGTTGCTCTTTCGTTTATGTTTTTAATATTGTTTCTCGATCTTTTGTTTACGTAGGTAGTTTAAAACTTGTGCTCCTTCCTTTGTGTTATTTTGAAAACTATTTATTGTTTTAGTTCATAATGTTTTATTTTTTTCTACTAGTGTGAGTGAAAACTGTCTTTCTGTTTTGTCACTATTGAGTAACAAGGCTCGAGGGTGAACATAATACATACATCTTTTCTCAACAAACGCTGCCGACTTTATTACGCTAATTGATAGTGTGGGAGATTGATAGGTCGGCGGAGTGTCCATTTGAGAAATAACCTGTATCAATTCTACCTACTGTCTCTTGTATATATTGCTCGACCTATATGCACTTTTATTAATGGCGTATGTCTCGGGCACGATCTCCTGTCGGCGGCCCCGTCTCTTGTCTTGATCGGTTAATCAATATTCAGTGTGAATGACACAGAGCTGTGTTCAACAACCATCTCCAACAAACATCAAATCCTACACTCATCCTCCAATCTCCCTGGTGCGGGTCGCACAAGGAGAGCTCAGTGAACGAACTCTGAACCACGGGCGAGGATTCCAATATGTGCATACAAAACCATCACATATGGCCATATGATCTTGTGTGTGAGTGTGTGATTACTTAGCTAGAAAAGCGGCTTAAAGGGATATGCTCTTGCCAATGTTCAGCTGCCGGGGGATGTGTGAAGACAGCAGCATGCACGTCAGTTCACTAGTTGTTCGCTAGTGTCCAGTGTGGTTAGACGTACGGTCGGTCATCCCGGCGGTGGGAAGGGAGGTTTTAAGATTATTATGTTGATATTTAATAACCAAACATTGTCTGCACCTGGATCCGATCCTGCTTTATCCATACACCGCATCAGTAAATGGTGTCAGACTCGAGTTTGCAACACATCATACACAGGTTGCCCCATAGCAGATTCTGCCAGTGGAGTGTCAGGCGTTGGGGCTTCACAATCCTAGGTCACCACGTATGAGGTCAAACGTATTTAGAGCATTTTATGAGAAGAAATGAATTGGAGAACTTGGTGACAACTGGCAAGATCGAAGGGAAGAGACCAAAGGGAAGACCACGAATTAAATACCTGGATGGTTTGGCCACGTGGCATGGTCGAGACAGAAACACGATGCTGATCCACGACTCTGGTGATCGAGTGAGATGGCAAAACATGACCGCCCACGCTTATCGGCATGACACATGATGGATGGATGGACGTATGAAGTGGAGTGTCAGGTGTCGTGTCTTCACAATTCTAGACCACTACGTATGAGGTGGGATGGCCAGTTCCTTTCCTCGTCACCTTTCCCTTTCAGACAATTCCCAGGAAATTGTATGGCACTCATGTTTATGTTGTTGAAAATTATTTGGTGCTTCTTAGTTTATAATTTCTAAAATAAGCTCTTGATCTTCTTTGAATGCTGTTTAAAACATTTGCTTCTTCGTAGACCCAAGAGCCGTTTTCGTCGGTGTCACAGAACGCGCGTAGATCATCCCAGAATGCATCTCAGTCTACAATCAAGATGGACAACTTCAGGAATCAGAAGAGTAAAGATTAAAATCATGCTTCCCAGCGTCTATCAATCTATGACGCCAAATTGTGCGCCATTGTACAAGGCCACTCTCTACCTATCTATGACGCACGACTGAGCATGTAACCTGAGGACACACAAGTGAGCGCAGCCTGGGTCTACGTCTGAGGAATCCCAAATTTGACGCCCTAGAAGGCCACATGTTCACCAGCAGAGAATAGGTGTTAAATTCTAGCTTGATAAAAAATCCCCGCTTCAGCACATTGCCGGGGAAACCACGGATGGTTTGGGGCCTATCAAGCAGAGTAAAGGTGTGAAAAGTGTGTATTGACGGATTGAATGCAGTGTGAAACGAACCAGCGGTGAACGGAGTCGTTTACCCCAGAAAGGTGTGAATGAAGGTATTTTGGCCCTCCTGGCTCAAGGGAACTTACAACCACACAAATGTGTGAATTGGAATTTACGCCATAGTCCAGAAAACCCCTGTCTTATAACATCTCGTGCTAAGAGCGGCGGGTGCAGAATTCCTGACAACGTTGGCTATGTAGATTAAATTACCAAAGTTATCTAATAGATAAGAAACGGTATAAAGACTGTGGGATTCTAATGGTCAAATCAGAGTGGTCATAGATAGGATCAGGTAAATAGAAAGCGATTTTTACCTGTACAAATTTAATAAATCTGATTCTTATGCTGATAGACGTGTCTAGGATTGTTAGTTTCTATCCCCTAACGACAGCCTGTAAATACGGCACCTTCATTTGTTGGTCTATTGTAAACTATTTCTATAAGAACTAGTTTTTCTTATTTTTTCTGTATATAACATATTGCTATACCTTTGATAATAATACAAATAAGAAGTCAAGCTGAAAAACATCTGATGGCTGTGGAAATGTGGTTTCTGAGGAAAATGCAAAGAATACCATGGACAGACAGAAAAACCAATGAACAAGTCCTTCAAGAGACAAATGAAGATCGTAAACTGATTAGAGACATTAGACGTAGACAGTCAAAATTTTTTGGGCATGTTATGAGAAGAAATGATTTGGAGAACTTGGTGACGACTGGCAAGATCGAAGGGAAGAGACCAAGGGGAAGACCGAGAAGTAAATACCTGGATGGCATGGCCACGTGGCATGGACGAGACAGGAACACAGAGCTGATCCACGACTCTGGTGATCGAGTGACATGGCAGTACATGACCGCCCACGCTTATCGGCATGGATACCATTGTTATTCTGCTTACCCAGGAAGGAACATTATGTTAGGCAGATGTTAACTATGTTGCTGTGTTCTGGATATAGTGTTGACTTTCATTTGTCTTGTCAGATATTTGTCACTTCTATGAGAACTAATGATTTCTCAGTTTGTTGTAGATAATTAAATTAGTACATTTTTGCATTAGTACTTATTATGTATAAACATATTTCTATGCATAATGTTTAGCATATGTTTGAGATATTGAATGTCATTTAGTTTTAACCCACTAGGATGAATAATCGTGTGCTAATGTTGTGAGCAGCGCGCAAAAGCATATTGTCTAATGCCGTGGCAGGCTCTATGTGTAATATGTTAACCCCATGGTGAATATTATGTTACTAACATGGTTGTGTTTGAAGCAGATTAGGCATTACCAAAGTATATAACGGGAATATGGTGCGGGGTGAAAGAGCATCAGAATAACTCACTGAGGCTGAACACAGATACTGAACACCGGCACGTAAGCCCGACGATCAGACACTCGTATAATAACACCGCTGATAATTTGATCTGCTAAAACAACTCTTGGCGAAGCTGTTGCAATGAACCGGATGTCTGATTAATGACACGGACTTAGGATATTTCATTTCTCATGACGGGACTGGTAAAGGGAAAGGCAGAAGATGTAACTACAGGCGTTTTCGACTGCTGGAAAAGCCCTCCCCGACTCGACAGTAGGAGAGAGATGTAGAGAGAGAGAGATAGAGAGAGATAGAGAGAAAGAAGATAGTGAACGCAGTAAAGCTGAAAGAGAGACACTGCCAGATATGTCATTGTGTGTGTGTGTGTGTGTGTGTGTGTGTGTGTGTGTGGGTGTGGATGGCAGATTGTATGCATTACGTAGGATTGTATTGGTGTATATCTTAGACAGTACACATATGTGAATCTGTTTTCAAGCTCAAACCAAGAGTACCAGGTTCTCTTTCAGTGACGGCGAGGAGAGACCAGGTGGCGACAGGACGGAGCACTGGTTCCGAATACTGACCGGCTGAACCTAGCTTACCATAGTGGATCTTAGCGGATAATAGCGGATCCAGCCAAGACTATTATAACCTATGGGGTCTGCAAGGGAAATAACTGAGACATCTTCTCACCTGGATTCCCAATGTCTTATTACATACATCCACAGAAGTTATGTATATTTAGTGATGTATATATACATTATTCATTACCAGCATCATCCTACAAATAATCAGCTCTCCATAGTGATAGTAAAGAAGAGTTTATTTCGTTTTAATTCATAGTTATCTGTTATTTTCGAAGTGTTCATACGTGTATGTGTGTACCTGTATGGAGGTTTAATTACCCCAAGGAAGTAAAGTACTGTCAAGTGGAAAAATTGTCCAGCCTAGTAGTCCATTGGTATACTTAAATCTAGGCATCTAACCTCTCCTTCCCACTCCTTGCGGATACCAAGAGCAGCTGCTTTTACCTTTTAAACGAGCCATTCTCAGCTTTACTCTTGGGTACCCAGACGCTTAATCTTTATTTCAGCCATATAGAAATTTGTCCCGAGTTTCTCTCTGGGATCAGGAGTGTAATGAATTTGAACCAACCCCTGGACTAATCATCAACGCGAGAAACAGTGACTACGGACATATTGGATGATAGTCGGGAGTCAAATTAGTCGCCTGACAAATTGGTTGCCTGCCCGGTGTCAAAATTAGTCACTGTCTGACAAATTGGGTTGCTCGCCCATGATAGTACTTAATTTGGCGGCAGCGCCCTATGATTTCTGACAGTCGGAAGAAAATTTGCACCTGAAATTACACCCAGGGCAATGTGTTGACAGTCAATAGTGCTACCCATTATGCCACGCGGCTCTCACAAATTAGAATAAAACAATGTTTAGTTTAGTTTAGTCGACGGATCAACATCACGGCACACGGGTGCAACCCATAAGTGCTGAGTTCTTTTCCTAACTCAAACCTGAGTCTGGAGAAACTCAGCTCAGTGCACGAACTCCGTAGCACCGGCGAGAATCCTGAAATACTTTGGGTAGATTTTTAACACGAAATTTTGCCCGGGCAGCGCCGTTAGGCTACTCTTTTTCGATTTCCAACTGCCAAGTTGGATTTTTTACGTGCGCAACAATACACACGGGCGTCCGATCTCACTACCCAGAGACCAGGGGAAATTTTTACTAGAAGTCCACGTGAAAAAATCCCGGTCCTCACCGGGGCTTGAACCCGGGACCTCCAGCACTCGAAGCGGACACCATACTTCGAGACCACACAGCCCCCTAGAATAAAACACTGTGTATGATAACTATAACTGACCGCGTGTGTATGATAAAAGTTGTAGATGAATACAGGACGTGAATGTTATCTTTTCCGAATGTTATCCTAGAGAGTATACGCCAAGTTGGACAGCACGGCAATGGCGATATTACGATAAAATGTAATTCTTGGCGCATCCGCGGTATGCTTTGAAAGTAAAAGTGCTTAGAGCCTGAAACGTAATAATCTGCCTTACTTCTGACCGGGCATTCAGCATCTGACAGGCGGAGTGCGACAAACACATAAATATAAATGGCTGTACGACAGGCGTATTAATATTGATGATAGTTCTTTGTGTAGCAGGATTGATTTTGTTATAGGTGGTTGGCGGCCATCTACAATACTGTCTGCAATGGTCTGTGTTAGCTTATTTATGTCCACCAAATAACCATACATTGTACAGTGTACACAATCAAATATTGTCAGATTCTTGTGCCTTCTTCACCCTCACCTGCTATTTCCCTGCTTCCCTCGCATCGTCAAAAACATCGAAGAGTTCGTGCTTACATCCTCAGTAACATTGAAGAGTTCGTGCTTGCATTGTTAGTAACATTGAGGAGTTCGTGTTTACATCGTCAGTAACATTGAAGAGTTAGAGCTTGAATCGCCAACAACATTGAAGAGTTAGATCTTACGTCGTCAGTAACATTGAAGTGTAACAGCTTAGGAAAGTGTGAGACTGAAAAGTCTAGTACGGTGGTTGGGCGAGAATTGTCTTCCAGATAGGTTAGGTGAGACAAGGCTGTTGGTTGATACAATGAGGTACATCGCAGTGCTTTAGAGCCACGGAAATTACCAACTGTACACGTTTACAGGGGTTACAGACAAGAGGATCGACTTCATTGCAACGGGTTCCATGCCATAGAATGAGTCTTCTTTCCATAGAGCTGCCTGCATAAAGCGGGACACAGTGCACGAACTCCCTCGCTCTAGCCACGACCATCGATGTTTTCCGTCAAAACTGCACCACTGAAACTAATGACGGGATCTGGACACGAACCCAAGAGCTTCGTAATGGGGGACAGGCGGCTTGACCACCTGGCCACGGAGACTCCAGCTACAAAGATGATATCACGGAATGAGATGTGGGGTTGGCTCTTTTATATCATGCTATATACATGCCCTTCTTATATCTACTCGGCGTTACCACAATAAGCTCTTACCAAATAACTGCAACGATGTTCTTGCCCATGTAGCAGGACCGTAGCAGAACGTCGCTCCCATCTCGTCCCGCCTGCAATTCTGACGATCTTGTCACAGAACTCCCTCCTGGTGTATTTCATATCCATGGTATCTTGAATGTCATGTTCTACAGTTGTGCTGTTCTACAGTTGTGCTTAGCTACAGATGTGCCGTTCTACAGTTGTGCTGTTCAACAGTTGTGCTATTCTACAGTTGTGCTGTTCTACAGTTGTGCTATTCAGCGACAGCCTCTTATTGCAGGAACCGCGTCTCTCTCTCTCCCTCCCCCTCCATTGCTATATTGTCTAAGCCAGTACGGCGTTTAATGTTTCCAAAGTGTGTTGAGTTAGTTCTTTGAACAGAGAATGCAATGAGTAAGACCGAGGACATGATTTTTCGCCGGATTTCTTCTCTCTATATAGCGAAGTAATAATACTAATAATGAGATAGATAGATAAATAGAGAGAGAGAGAGAGAGAGAGAGAGAGAGAGAGAGAGAGAGGAAGAGAGAGAGAGAGAGAGAGAGAGAGAGAGAGAGAGAGAGAGAGAGAGAGAGAGAGAGAAAAGAGAATCCAGGAATATGAGTGGAAGTTATAATATAAATAATTTACGCAATATATAATGCGCGGTATTGACATCGGAAATTGTAATAGCAGAGTGCAAAAAATTGACTTTCTTTGAATATCAAGTAAACAGAAGCAATGGTTATATATATATATATATATATATATATATATATATATATATATATATATATATATATATATATATATATATATATATATATATATATATCCATCCATTGGCACCTTGCCGTCTTGACAGACGATAGTTTGTGCTTTAAAAAGGCATAATAACTTTTAACTATGGCGGTAGCGAGTGTGACTGATAAGGCCAATTTGCGCTGTAAATGTCCGTTCACAGTGGGTGCATGTGAACACGTGGTCATTTCCACCATCATGCACCATCTTACGTCTCAAACGCTTGGTGTGTGACTTTTCTGCAATAATTTTCTCCTTTGACTTTATTCCATTTCTGATATTTGCCCTCCATGAACACGTTCAGCGGCGACTTGCTCCCAATGTGCATTATCAATGCCTGTATCAATCATGTCCCGCTTACACACATCTTTGTATCGTAGTAGAGGCCGACCCTGAGATCTCTTACCCATCTGTAATTCACCAAAAAAGATATCCTTTGGTATTCTACCATCATCCATCCTCCTAAGATGTCCTATCCATCTAAGTCTACGAAGACTGAGCATGGAATAAACTGTCACACAACCTGATCTTTCCAATACTTCAGTATTTGTGATTTTGTCTTGCCACTTAATACCAAGAATTCTTCGCAGACACCGCATATGAAAGCTGTTTAAATTGTTCTCTTGGTGTGAGTAAGTTGTCCAGGTTTCACTGCCATAGAGAAGAGTACTAAGGACACAGGCTTGATAGACAAGGACTTTTGTTTTGGCAGTAAGCTTCCTGTTCTCCCAGACTCTTTTTCTTAACCTTTTCATTGTTGTTGCTGCCTTACCAATCCGGATGTTGATTTCCTGATCTAGGGATAATTTGCTATTTACCACTGATCCTAGATATGTAAAATGGTCTACTATCTCTAGTTCGGCGTCGTCAATAAAGATTGATGGTACCCCATGTGCACCTTGTGACATAATCTGTGTCTTCTTTTTGCTAATTGTTAAACCAAATTCAGAACAAGCATTGGAGAATGCAGATAGTAGACATTGCAATTCTTCCTCAGAGTGGGTCGTAACTGCAGCATCATCTGCAAAAAGCAACTCTCTGATCAGTACCCTCCTAATTTTGGTCTTAGCCTTCAATCTCTGAGCATTGTAGAGGCCGCCATCTGAGCGTGAGTGAATGTATATACCACCATCCTGATCACGAAATGCATATTTCAGTAGAAGTGAAAAGTATATTCCAAAGAGGGTGGGAGCTAGTACACAACCTTGCTTAACTCCACTCTTGATTTCAAATTCTTCAGAAGTTGCACCATCAAACTTGATTATACCCTTCATGCCTGTGTGGAACGATTCCACAATGGACAGAAGAGTTGGTGGGCAGCCAATCTTCTTTAGTGCCTTGAACAGACCCTCACGACTGACCAAATCAAATGCCTTTGTGAGGTCGATGAAGGCAATAAACAGTGGTTGATGCTGTTCACGGCATTTTTCTTGCATTTGTCGCAATGAGAATATCATATCAGTGGTAGACCGGTTCTGTCGAAAGCCACACTGTGATTCGGGGTAGACTTGATCTCTTAGGACTTGAAGTCTGCGCAGAACAATTCTGGCAAATAGTTTTCCAACAATACACAGAAGTGAGATACCCCTATAGTTGTTGCAGTCGCTCCGATCGCCCTTGTTCTTGTACAGTGTTATGATGCTTGAATCTTTGAAATCCTGTGGGACTTGTCCTTCTCGCCAGCATAGCTCTATTAGCTGGTGGATCTGTATAGTGAGTGTGTCTTGCCCACTCCTGATAACCTCTATTGGAATCCCATCCTTACCTGGAGCCTTGCCAGATGCAAGTTCATTTATAGCACACTTAACTTCTGTTATGGTGGGAAGTGTGTCCAGGTGGTCAAGAGTTGGTAGAGCCTCTATGGCGTTGAGGGCATCATCCGCTAGTTTGGTCTCACTTGAGTAAAGCTCCAAATAGTGCTCTACCCATCTGTCCATCTGCCGTTTCTTGTCAGTGATGATTTCTCCAGTCAAGGTTTTCAATGGTGCACTTCTTTTGATCACTGGACCACAGGCTTTCTTTATTCCTTCATACATGCTTCTTATGTCTCCCTTATCACTTGCGATTTGAATGGACTCACATAACTTGATCCAATAATCATTTGCACACTGCCTGGCAGCCTTTTGCACATCCTTCCTAGCTTGCCTTAGCTCACTCAGAGTGTTACGCGTTGGTCTTTCCTTGTTTCTTAAGAGAGCTTTCTTCTTCTTATCAATCAAGGGCTGCAGAGTCTCGCTGTTGGCCGCAAACCAGTCCTGCCTCTTATGATCCACAGTGCCGTAAACCCCTACGGCAGTTTTAGAAAGAGTTTCCTTAATTTGACCCCACTTTTCATTTACTGTACAATTTTCTGGTGTATCAGTGAAAGCGTCTTCAAGTTGCTGTTGAAACTGAAAGCACTTTTCAGGATCATGAGTGTTAATAATATTAATCCTGGGGCTAGATTTGTGTTTAGCTGTGTAGATTCTCTTTGGTCTCAGTCTAACCCTTGCAACAACCAAAGAATGATCCGTATCACAGTCAGCACTGTGGTAACTACGAGTCAATGATATATGGTTCAGATGTTGTCTCCGTGTGATGATGAAGTCCAGCTGGTGCCAATGGCCGGATCTTGGATGTTTCCACGTGACCTTATGCATCTCTTTTGTTAAAAAAAAAGAGTTTGTGATACATAGGTCATTACTGGTGCAATGCTCCAGCAGCCTTTGCCCATTTTCATTCATGCGACCGATGTTGTATTTTCCAAGGCACACTGGCCATGAACTAGAGTCCTTGCCCACACGAGCATTGAAATCACCGAGCATATAAATGTAGTCAGATTTTGGAACTGCCTTGATCACGGAGTCTAACTCCTCATAGAACAAATCCTTCACATCATCAGAGGAATCGAGTGTCGGTGCATATGCAGTAATAATGGTGGCAAACCCACAAGATGTTGCCAAGCGCAGGTACAATAGTCTTTCATTTCCTCCTGCTGGAATTTCAATCATTCCCAGTAGCGAATTCTTCACTGCAAAGCCCACACCGTGTTGCCTTTTTTCTGCCTGCCCTCTACCCTTCCAGAAAAAGGTGTAGTTGTTTTCCCTGAGTGACCCTTCCTCAGCGAGGCGAGTCTCCTGCAGGCCAGCAATATCAATGTTAAGACGATTGAGTTCGGCATCAATCACAGCCGTTTTTCTCACATCGTCAATATTGGTCAAGTCAGTGGAAAATCCTGGACACATGGTTCTCACGTTCCAGGTTGCAAGCCGTAGCTTGAGGTTTCTATTTTTATTTTTGTTTGTACCTGGTGCATTGGTTTTACAGCCTGCGATTCAGATTTTGTCCTAGCCCCAAGCACCCATTGAAGCAGGCAGGCTGTGGCGGATCAGCACCCAATTGGCTGGGGGCTGCCCAGCTTGAGGCGGGTGGTAGCTGATCAGTGACACCTATAGGTGTCTCCCACCGTCAGAGGCAACGCGTGGCGCCCCATGTCTACGCCAACTGACAAGGACTTATAACCCGTAACAGTTGCCTCTCGCTTTGATTCCGAGACCAGTTAAGACCAGGGATGGAGTTATTGCCTCTCCATAGCACAAAGCCTGGGCTAAAATATAGAGATCATGTGTTGCCCATGCAGCATGATCCCTCTCTCGGCCTGCCTAGTTCACTCCAGAGGAAAGGTAACACCCCTACATCTGGAACAAGACAAGCTGCAGAAGCTGCCGGATCAGCAAAGCAATGCTCTAACTGACTCTGTCTGTCTGTCTGTCTGAGTGACAATTAGTCCTCCCCACGACGCTTGACGGCAAAGGTGGAAGATGATGATGATGATTATGATTGGAGTTCAAAAGTACCGATTTTCTTCTTTCGTGATTGCGAAATGACCCATGAGTCTGATACGTATGTTTACACTGGAAAGACGCCTGTTAAAAATAAAACAAAATCTTCACTGTAACGTGTTTGCTGGTGTTATACCGTGGGCTCTTAATAATGTTTAACCTTTGCATTATTAGGTTCAGTCTCATTCTGTCCTCCCTTGAAAAGGTCCCGTTGGTGTCAGTTGTAAGGCCAAGATATTCAAAATTTGTGACATTTCCAATTTCTTCATTGTTGATTGTAATGTTTGGTTGACACATAAGCTTTGTCTGTGGACCTTATTTATTTTAGGTTCTCAAAAGATGTTGATCTTGACTGTCCTTTAACAGACATGATTAACTGATGTAATCTTTTAGCACGGTCTTAGAGGAACATTACTCATCTGCATATCTGAGTTAAGCAATGTGTTTTCAACAATTATAAATGGTTGACTATTGTCCCAGGTCTCATCATGTCTGACATTTTTAGTTACATTGCATACGTCAATTCAGAACAGGTATAGTAGGAGAATGCAAACATTTTAACTCCCCTTAGCTCTTGGAAAACAAGATTGAATTTCATCAGTTGTTCTGACAGCTGCTATTTTCCCGTGATGAATTTGAATAACGAAGACACAAACAATAGATTGCAGATTTATTGCCTGGCATATTTCGCTGCATCTCGTCAGGTACATACTGCAGAAATCACACAACGTAAAGTGAATTAACTAGATAAATCCTTCAAACTGAAATATACACATGTTCGCACAGTAATGTCGATTGTCTACCACGGTAATTTTAAACTGACTAACATGTCTTTCTGCTTGCACAAGGACAGCTTACGAAGGTTGATTACTATAGCTTCAGCAAACTTTAACAATCGACTACTTTGTGTGTTGAACAACACACGGAAGGCACTGTCTCTTTCAACCACGTGACCGCTCTCGAGCACAGGTCTCGCGACCGATGAAGAAGGACTGTTCTGGTGTGTCGGCCTGCCTAGGCTACCATCTTCTGTGTATAGTATCTTGTCCAACCAATTAGGAATGTGTTCCGAAACCCTGCAATGTAACTGTCGCTCAGTTCTACCTATGTAGGTGGCCTCGCATCTGCATGTAAATTGTTAAATACTATTTGATTTGGCGTACAAAGCTACAGGTATTTTTACTGCTGGGATGGGGATCGGTTTGGTTCTGTACCTGGTGACTGGAGTTGCAGCTGCTATTTGTCACTGATATAATGATTCAGTTAAGTGGGTCATTTGTGCAGAAAACCCCACATATCTCGTTACGTCCCACAATATCTGATGTTGAAAGCAGTCGAAGGCTTTATTGTACGATCTATATTCTTCTCTCTATATTTCTCATCTTTAAAGAACAGATCCTAACAATCTGCAATATAAACATCTTTAAAGAACTGATCCTAGTAGGCTGTAACAAAAAAAATAACTGTAATAAGAATCTCAATAATGACGATCTCACAGGTCCAACTTGGGAGTCACATATAAGGGAAAGATCCACGACAATTAAATTTGTCTCTTTGGCACCCAACTGAATCTTATAACTAAATATTTGCGCATAAATTGAGACAACCTGAGAAAATTATAACTAGAACGATCTTTGTCTGGAATCACAGGGTGGCAGAAATAGAGGAAGACCCAAAACACACGGAGAAGAGAAGTAGAGACAGACATGAATAGTATGGGGAGGGCATGTAGGGAGGTGCCTGGGAGAGGGGATAGGAGAACGTGGAGTGAGCTGGCTGAGCACCTATGCCCCAATGGGGGAATAACGGAAGATAGATGAAGTACTCAATACTTGGATTACTGATCCCGATAACAGATAGGTAGATTCAAGGACATGTCTTCACACTGTAGAAATATGCACAATCTCTATTCTTGCAGCAATGTATAATTCTAAACACAATGGAAACTTTTATACAGACACACAACACACAGACGCGTGAGCACCCACGTATACAATCACGCATGCACACATACACACGCACACACACATGCACACGCACACACACACACACAAACACTCACACACAACACCGGTAATAAGCCAGGTATTTTTGTACCCGCTGTGTGACATCAGCACAGTAAATAATCTTCTGCCGACCACGTCACAGCTCCCACATTGTTATCGGATCCTGTATGATCCTAGAGAACATACGCCCCCCGTAAGCCGAGCGAGAATAGATGGGTATACAATTACCAGTCTAATTACATCTATGTACATCTAATTACATCTATGTACACCCCGCAGCACGCTGAAGCCGCAGAAAAAGTCTAACTCACTGAGATACGAGGTAGACAATCAGCTCACTAGTTGAGCCTCGCGTCCAAGGCACAATCGCTTGTCATCATATGTGATGGATTAAGCTGACTGCTGGTTTCTTTGCTTCAGTTCATACTGGTGCTCGAAGGTGAACAAAGGAGGAAGGAAGTCATATGTCAGTGTCTAGAAATCATGTTGAAGATGAATTCTCTTGCAGGTATGACATGTGTAGGGAGCCGCGGTGGCGTAGTGGCTAGACACTACCCTGTTGATTTGCTGATCGCGGGTTCGAACCGCAGCTGGGCGGGTGCGAATTGGTCGACCCTGCTTAAAATGGGTACTCGGAAATGTTTCGGGAAGTAATCGCGAAAGTGAGCACATCACCCGCGCAGCGGTGTCGATTGGTCAATATAAATATAGTCTAGCACAGAATGCCCGATGCGTCTTCTGGTGTTTGGAAGTATGGTACACGTACTTGTTACATGTGTAGATTAATGAATGAGAAGTAAATAGCTGGTCAGTAAAGGAGCCGCTTGCACCTCTTAACGAGCTATGGGTATATGGTGTTAGAGCCATATTTGTATAGACCAACATTAAGCGGGTGATGTGGTCAGTGTTCCACCGTCCGCCTTGACTTCCAAATAATTTTCTGGTACTAATTTTAGGCTGGGTCGACCTGAGAGCCGTGTTAATTTTTTGAAAATTCCATTAGCCACGATGCGTTTTGAACCAATGATAATCTGCCTAGCTGGCATTCAAGCGCAAATTGATGTATCAGTAAATATTCATACACATGAGACAGCCAGATTGGTGTATCAGTAAATATTCCTTACACACGAGACAGGCAGATTGGTGTATCAGTAAATATTCCTTACACATGAGACAGGCAGACGGATACAGATACAGAAGTATGGATAGACAGACAACATGCAGAGATAGAGACAGAAGGACAGACAATCTGAAGGCGTTGATAATAAAGAAATAACAAGTAGAGGCGTATATATGTTACACAAAGACAGGTATTAGACAAGTGTAAATGTGTGAGGGGACACTCTATTTACTTATTTAATTGGGCGTTCTACTTGTGAACAATGACGATCTACGGGATGGGACAGATATTTACAGTAACATAAACAAGCAATTTGGGATATCTCCGTCGACACATCGAATGATTCCGCTGAATTATACTTCCAATGTGAGATGAAGCCCAAAAGAGAAACTGCCCACTTGAAGAGACACGAAGCCCATCAATATTTCATATTTCACGATAACTAAAAGGATTTGAAGAGCCTTCACTTGGAATGTCTATGGAATTCTTGTGGAGAGGAAATCTTGATAATGGATACCAGATAGGAGCTATAGAAATATCATGAGTGATATATAAACAAAGGTACTTGGTAATAATAGATTTATAGGTTGTTCTATGAAAGGCCCCTTAAAAAAATAAATTAAAGATATCAGTTCCATAAGAAATGCATCAGTAAGTGGATTATTTTCTGTGCTAACTATTCATATTTCTTTATAAATCTATTCGCTTAGTTTCACTTCTGATGTACTAGAAGCTCCATGAATGATATTTTATTAGCGGTACATTGTTGTTTTAAACAAGGTTGGCAAGTAGTCAACTTAATACATATATGTAGTCTTAGAAGAATACATTCAGATGCCTACTTTGGTACGCTGACACATAAATGCATACAGACACACAGACGCACGGTCAGGCGCAAACTTTCTCTCTCCTTTCTCTTTCCCCTCCCCCATGCCCCCTCCCCACTCTGTCTCTCTCACACTTGCACACACATGTAAAAACAGAATATATATTATGTTTATACAATCAGCAAGTTCCTAGCGAAAACAACAACAAAAACAACAACAACAACAACATCAACAACAACAACAACCCGGGCGATCACGCTTCTCCACATCTCCCAATCTCAAACAGAGCGTCTCAATGTATGCATTAATATTTGCTATGCCTCGATCACAGGTATCTCACTATCTCGTCTTCCATTAATATTTTCAGTTGTGGCAATATGTTCCACTTTTCAGTCTTATTAAAGAGTCGCCATGAAACATATATTTGGCAACTACCACTTTCTAATGTGTGACAACATGACCGGTTGTCAGGGTGCCCGGGTGTCAGAGTGTTTGGGTATCTGGATGTCTGGGTGTCTGGCTGTCTGGCTGTCCGGGTGTCTGGGTGTCCGGATGTCTGAGTGTCTGGGTGTCTAAGTGTCTGGATTTCTGGCTGTCTGTGTATCTAAGTGTCTGGGTGTCTGGACGTCTGGATGTCTGGATGTCTGGGTGTCCGGGTGTCTGAGTGACTGGGTGTCTGAGATTATGAATGTCTAGGTGTCTGGATGTCTGATGGTCTGAGTGTCTGGATGTATGGATATCTGGTTGTCTGAGTGTCTTGATGTATGGGTGCCTGAGTGCCTGGCTGTCTGGATGTCTAGGTGTCCGAGTGCCGGGATGTTTGAGTGTCTGAGTATCTGGATGTCTGGGTATCTGGGTGTCTGAGTGTCTGGGTGTCTGAGTGTCTGGATGTCTGGGTATCTGGGTGTCTGAGTCTCTGAACGTCTCGGTGTTTGAATGTCTGGGTGTCTGGATGTCTGAGTGTCTGGGTATCTGGGTGTCTGGGCGTGTTTGGGTGTCTGGTGTCTGAGTGTCGGGATGTCTGGGTGTCCGGGTGTCCGAGTGTCTGGTTGTCCGGGTGTCTGAATGTCTGGATGTCTCAGTGTCTGGATGACTGAGTGTCTGGGTGTCTGTGTGTCCTGGTGTCTGAGTGTCCGGGAGTCTGAGTGTCTGGATGTCTGCGTGTTTTGTTGTTTGGGTGTCTGAGTGTCTTGGTGTCTCGGTGTCTGTGTGTCTGGGTGCCTGTGTGTCTGGATGCCTGAGTTTCTGGATGCCTGTGTGTCTGGATGCCTGAGTGTCTGGATGTCTGAGTGTCTGGATGTCAAGGTGTCTGGATGTCAGGGTGTCTGGATGCCCGTATGTCTGAGTTCCCGGATGTTTGAGTGTCTGGGTGTCTGAGTGTCTGCATGTCTGGGCTACTGAGTGTCTGGATGTCTGGGCTACTGAGTGTCTGGATATCTGGGCTACTGAGTGTCTGGATGTCTGGGCTACTTAGTGTCTGGATGTCTGAATGTTAGGCTGACTGTGTATGTGGATGTATGGGTGTCTGGATGACTGGGTGTTTGAGTGTTTGAGTGTCTGGGTGTCCGAGAGTCTGAGTGTCTGAGTGTCCGGGTGTCTGGGTGTCCGGGTATCTGAGTGTCCGAGTGTCTGGGTGTCTAAATGTTTGGATATCTGTGTGTCTGGGTGTATGAGTTTCTGGATGTCTGGGTGTGTGGGTGTCTGATTGTCTTGGTGTCTGGATGTCTGGCTGTCCGGGTGTCTGGGTGTCTGTGTACCTGGGTGCCTGAGTGTCTGGATGTCTGGGTGCCTGTGTATCTGGGTACCTGAGTGTCTGGGTGTTTGTGTGTTTGGATGTTTGTGTGTCTGGGTGTTTGTGTGTCTGGGTGTTTGTGTGTCTGGGTGTTTGTGTGTGTGGGTGTCTGGGTGTCTGAGCATCTTAGTGTCTGCGTATCTGAGTGTCTGAGTATCTGAGTGTCTGAATATCTGAGTTTCTGAGTGTCTGAGTGTCTGAGTGTTTGAGTATCTGAGTGTCTGAGTGTGAGTATCTGAGTATCTGAGTGTCTGAATGTCTGAGTGTCTGAGTGTCTGAGTGTGAGTATCTGAGTGTCTGAGTGTCTGAGTGTCTGAGTGTCTGGGTGTCTGAGTGTGAGTATCTGAGTATCTGAGTGTCTGAGTGTGAGTATCTGAGTATCTGAGTGTCTGAGTGTCTGAGTATCTGAGTGTGAGTATCTGAGTGTCTGAGTGTCTGAGTATTTGCGTTTCTGAGAATCTGAGAATCTCAGTGTCCGAGTGTATGATTGTCTGAGTGTCAGTGTATCTCAGTGTCTGAGTGTCTGAATATCTGAGTGGTAGGTTGTCAGCGTGTCTGAGTGTCTCGGTATCTCAGTGTCTGGATGTCTTAGTGTCTGTGTGTCTGAGTGTCTGTATGTTCCGGAGTCCGGGTGTCTGAATGTCTGGTTGTCTTGTTGTCGGCATGTCTGAATGTTTGGGTGTTTAAGTGGCTGAGTGTCTGGATATCTCGGTGTCCGGGTGTTCATGTGTCCGGGTATCTGAGTGTCTGAGTATCTGGTTGTCCGTGTGTCTGAGTGTCTGGGTGTCTGGGTGTCTGAGTGTCTGGGTGTCTAAATGTTTCGATATCTTAGTGTCTGGGTGTATGAGTTTCTGGATGTCCGTGTATATGGGTGTCTGAGTGTCTTGTGTCTGGATGTATGGCTGTCTGGGTGTCTGGGTGTCTGAGTGCCTAGGTGTCTGAGTGTCTGGATGTCTGGGTGTCTGGATGTCTGAGTGCCTAGGTGTCTGAGTGGTCTCGATATCTGGCTGTCTGGGTGTTTGTGTGCGTGGGTTTCCTCGTGTATGGGTGTCTCAGTGTCTGGGTGAATGAGTGTCTGAATGTCTGGATGTCTGGGTGTCTGGGTGTTTGTATGTCTGGGTGTTTGTGTGTCTGTGTGTTTGTGTGTCTGGTTGTCCGGGTGTTCGGGTGTCTGAGTGTCTGAATGTCTGTGTGTCTGAGTGTCTGAGTGTCTGGATGTCTGGGTGTCTGGGTATCTGATTGTTCGCGTGTCTGAGTGTCTGGGTGTATGGGTGTCTGGGTGTCTGGGTGCCTGCGTGTCTGAGTGTCTGGGTATCTGGCTGTCTAAATGTTTCGATGTCTCAGTGTATGGGTGACTGAGTTTCTGGATGTCCGCGTGTGTGGGTGTCTGAGTGTCTAGGTGTCTGAGTGTCTGGATGTCTGGCTGTCTGGGTGTTTGTGTGTCTGATTATCTAGGTGTCCGGGTGTTTGAGTGTCCGGGTGTCCTGGTTTCCGGGAGTCCGAGTGATTGAGTGTCTGTAAATCTTTTTAACACCTAGAATATGAACGATGGATATCCAGGAAATTGTCAATGTGATTCTATTTGTTCATCGACACATAAGATCTGAGACAAATACATTCAGATCTCTCTCTCTCTCTCTCTCTCTCTCTCTCTCTCTCTCTCTCTCTCTCTCTGTCTGTCTCTCTCAGTCTCTCTCTCTCTCTCTGTCTCTCTGTCTCTCTGTCTGTCTCTCTCTGTCCCTCTCTCTCTCGGGTGCGTGCTCTCTTTCTCTCTCTCTCTCTCTCTCTCTCTCTCTCTCTCTCTCGGGCGCGCTCCCTCTCTGCTCACCCCACGGCACCCAATATTGGCTTATGATTCATAAACGATTAACGTTCGATGCACCTGCACCCTATACAGGTCCTACATGTACTAGGGAAAGTAATAAAGTAACAGGAATACCCAGCAATACACTATGTAGGGATCGTGAGGATCGAGCAGCTTGCGAATGTGCAATGGGGATTACATAAGGCTGCTCCACTATCATCTTGCACCGTGGAGAAACAAGTAATCGTTATTCGTTTATTTTTGGGGTGTGTTCAGAGGGTGTGAAACCTACGAACAATGATTGGGACGGTTGTTTGAGTCAGGTACACATGCACAAATAAGTCAAGCGTGGACTACGCTCGAGTTCAAGACAAGCGAACAAAAAAAAATATGGGACAGTGATGGCAAGACATCCGCGTCACTCTTAGAACAGACTAACTTGATGATGATGACTTTACTTTGCAGTAGGGCAGACAATAGCAGGATATTGGTCACTAACAGCATACTACACTGATAGTGTGTGCACACTCCCGTATGTCACTCAGTCTCAAACCCTGACCAACAATTGTTGAGAAAGATGATTCTCAGCATCACACGCTGTACCATACAATCACTGTAGCCCTGTATGACTTTGACGTGAGACTGTGTCTTTGGGAAGTCATGGTGTCTAGTTCATAGCTTCTGTTTCTCCTGTGTTATTTATTTTACTTCCCCAATATCGTTTATCAATGCCCATAAATACGTGTTAGTAGATCTCCTAGGCCACAACATGTACAATGACTCTTTCTATTATGCAAATTAACATATCTCGTGGTTCACTAAATGTAAAGATCAATAGTACCCCTCTGACACAACTCAAGGCACTTAAATATCTAGGACAGTGGTTCTCAACCGGTGGGGAATCACCCCCCCCCCTTCTTAGCGGGGAAATTTAGGGTTTCCAAAGAGAGAGGGGGATTAAGATTGTTAAAATTATTTTAAGATCACGTTAATACAAGAACCGTTTACTTGATAATTGTTTCCCCCTCCATACTTTGCGGTTATGTACGTCTCGCCTTTCTGAAATTCGTTTTATAACGTAAATAGACCCGCAAATCACGTTTTATGTAGACGTCTAGACTTGTTCTAGTATATGTTATTAAATTTAGCTTCCATTTTTACGTATACGGTGTAACCCGGGGGGGGGGGGAGATTTATAGGGAGGAAATACGAAAAGGGGGGGGGGAGAAATCCCATTCTGAATATATGGTGAAGGGGTGCATGGGCCAAAAAAGGTTGAGAACCACTGATCTAGGAGGTATGATCACAGAGGATGACAGTATGGATAGCAAAATCAAAATCCAATGCCACAAAGCAAGTGTGCTTATCTATCAACTTACACGATACTGAAATTGTCAAATATGTCAATGGCCGTTTAATTACAGATAATAAATAACATATTCACAACAACCCTATGCTACTAATGTCAAACTTGAACATTGTTCAATTACGCAAAATTGAAAGCTGCGAGATGAGATGGTCGAGAAGAGCTGCCAAATTAACCATCCGAGACCGAGTAAGAAATGCTGTTATAAAACAGACATCGTGGTCAACACTTTATGCCAAATATATTGAAAGACAGAAAACCAAATGGTTCGGCTATCTCGCTAGAATGTAACACCAATTCAATTCAATTCAATTCAATTCAGCTTTATTTTAAAATGGTTACAAATTGGGCATGCAGGCCCGTCATACATTCGGCCCTACCAATCACTTATCTTTCATTCATCAATAGTGCATAATACATTCACATAGGAAAACACATTGTCAAATGAATATTGTAAACATAAACAATGCATATTACATTGGAAACAACAAGCTGCAATAAGGATTGATAATGAAGTGGGACAGTATCAGCCAATTAAGAGAGGTGTTAGGCAGGGATGTGTGATGTCTCCAGATCTTTTTTCCCTGTACAGTGAAAATATTTTCAGAAATGTAGAGGATATAAATGGAATCAGCATTGGAGGACGAAACATCAATAACATTAGATATGCAGATGATACAGTATTAATTGCAGACAATGCGCAGGACCTGCAACAATTAGTAGATGCGGTTGTTGTACACAGTGAGCAACTGGGGTTAGAATTAAATTGTAAAAAGACTCAGGTTATGGTCGTCAGTAGGAAGGAAGAAGTGCCACAATGTAATATACAAATAAATGGAAATATTCTTCAACAAGTGAATCGGTACAATTATCTTGGAACAGTTATAACATCTGATGGGAGATGCCTTGAAGAGATTAGAACAAGAATCGCCATGGCGAAAGTAGCCTTTAGCAAGATGAAAAGCATTCTGACCAATAAAAAGATGTCAATTGAAACGAGAAAAAGAGTGTTGAGGGGAGGATACATAGAGCCTGTTCTTTTGTATGGATGTGAAACTTGGACAATGAGCAGTCAAGCTGAAAAGCATCTGATGGCTGCAGAAATGTGGTTTCTGAGGAAAATGCAAAGAATACCATGGACAGACAGAAAAACCAATGACCAAGTACTACAGGAGACAAATGAACATCGTAAACTGATTAGAGAAATTAGACGTAGACAGTCAAAATTTTTTGGACATGTTATGAGAAGAAATGGATTGGAGAACTTAGTGACAACTGGCAAGATCGAGGGGAACAGACCAAGAGGAAGACCGAGAGGAAAATACCTGGATGGCTTGGCCACATGGCATGGACGAGACAGGAACACTGAGCTGATCCACGAAACTGGTGATCGAGTGAAATGGCGAGTCATGACCGCCCACGCTTTCCGGCATGGCACATGATTGATTGATTACAATGTTATGAGACACCTCCGTCACCAACCCACACATCCCCCTCCCACTCACATACCCCCACCCACCGTCACACATCCCCATCCACCCACACACAACCTCCACCCACCCACACACACCACACCACACCCACCCCAACATATCACCCACCCATATACACACACCCTTCATCCACCCACACACATCCCCCACCCACACACACCCCACCCACCTCACCCTCCCACATATCCACCCCACCGACACACACACCCTCACCCAGCCATACACACCCCCCACCCACCCACACACATCCCCCCCCCCCCACACACACATCCCATCCATCAATTACCAGCACTGACGATACATCAAAGAATATCTGATACGAGAGCAAGAGAGTGTACGAAAAGAAAATGAATTAACAACACCAAATACATTTTGCAGTTACACATGCTGCACTATCTAGTGTCACCCGTTGGGCGTGGGAACGTCAACTATTCCTCGCCACGACGATTTACGGCAAAAGTGGAATATGATGATGAGGAATAAGTATGTATATAGATCATTGTACTGAAAATCATATATAAATAATAATGACACATACGAACTTGTATAGAAATGCATGTATGACAGCGACTGAAGAACTGTGTCTGAAATATATATACACATTTAGCAAGGTCTAATACCTACGGATGTAAGAAATCTGAGATCTATACAGATTACCGCTGGCTAATGCGCATTTTTATTTCATTTTTTCCCCGATCAATAACCAGAAGCCGCAAATACAGATAAATGTGAAATATTCGACGCTATACATGTGGGGCATGAAGAATCTGGGAAACAAATGTGTCACAGGACAAGAGAAGGGCGTTTCATGACACGTAATACATAACTTGAATTTGAGAGATGTGGGCAGTGTTAGCACAACATGATGCTAGTGTATGACTTGTGGGTTGAGAACTGACAACGCGACACCAAGAGCTGATATAACGGAGTGACAATACTTAATGTTACCGTAGCACGCTGACTGTATTTGCGTCTGAGGTTTCCTCTCACGCGCCTGCTCGCGAAGCTCAATAACTTCGAAAACGGCATGCATCTTATTTGTGTGACCACGTAATTAGTGGTTGCAAATAGACTGAATGCATGCTTGCATTCCCGTGATCACAGGTGCCATCAGTGGCAAGTAATCAGCAACCTCATATCTTCTGCAACCAGAATGACCGGGGTTATAATGTGAAATCGCAAGGTAAGTTGACTATGAGGCATGGCCCATCTTACCAGAGTCAGTCACACTGAGAAAACCAGACAGTGTGAGATACAATGATTGTCTCAGCAGTTTGAGGTCTAGCCAGCCACCAAAACACCGCACACTTCCGTGTCATCTCCACTCTAATATTGTATTTCCTGTCCATGCATGTTCTGCTCAGCTCGGCAACGACGCTGTCAATGATACTGTCCATGCATGCTCCACTCAGCTCGGCAACGACGTTGACTATAATACTGTCCGTGCATGCTCCACTCAGCTCGGCAACGACGTTGTCTATGATACTGTCCATGCATGCTCCACTCAGCTCGGCAACGACGTTGTCTATGATACTGTCCGTGCATGCTCCACTCAGCTCGGCAACGACGCTGTCAATGATACTGTCCATGCATGCTCCACTCAGCTCGGCAACGACGCTGTCAATGATACTGTCCATGCATGCTCCACTCAGCTCGGCAACGACGTTGACTATAATACTGTCCATGCATGCTCCACTCAGCTCGGCAACGACGTTGACTATAATACTGTCCATGCATGCTCCACTCAGCTCGGCAACGACGCTGTCAATGATACTGTCCATGCATGCTCCACTCAGCTCGGCAACGACGTTGACTATAATACTGTCCATGCATGCTCCACTCAGCTCGGCAACAACGCTATCAATGATACTGTCCATGCATGCTCCACTCAGCTCGGCAACGACTCTATGACCGCGTCTGAGACTCATTATCATCACTTTTCTCTAAGTCTCTTCTCACATCTCCGCCTATCTTCGATGTTTCCTCCAGCATTGGGGAGATTAAAGGTATTGGAGACAAAGTCGACAGAGGAAGACGGTGCTGGAAGGGATGACAGAGTGGCACGTAAGACGCAGCAGAAGTAACCAAGAGCGCAAATGACATGTTTATGTAGAGGATTATGGTGGCCGGTAACGCGCAGGTTAGCACATGATGTTGAAGAAGATCTTTTCACAGTGTTCGATTTTTGTACATGTAGCCACAATATTTGACTTGTTTCAGTTTGAATAGTTCCATCCCTGCGCTTCTAACGTATGTTCGTGTTTGTTTCAATGAAAATCCGAGTAATTCTTCAGCACAAATATACACATGTCCAGGGACCCAGTTCGGTGTTCCAGCTGATCGTTCGTTGTCCATATAGTCAAAAGTCACAGATTGCTGCTCACTACACTAGATGCATGTAAATGTTGCTAGCCCACTGTTACACACAATCGATGATTGATGTTGTCGATTGCAGCCTGTCGTCTTTATTTCCCAGGCAATTTCCTGATACCTATTTTAGCCTGGGTCGACTTGGGAGCCTCTGCCTCATCTCATCATCTCATCTCATCATGTTCCTCTTGTACCTTGCGGTGTCGAGGTGATGTATAAACAGCGGGGGAGTGCCCGCTTATGTACTTCATGTATCTATCGTAGGTTTTCCAATTTCGTATTCATATTGTTGTTTGTCACAACTGATATCCAGATACCATATCCCGGCTGGATATCTGGATAGTCGTTTGGAACTAATCTATTTAGAAGTGCCTTAAAGTATTCATTTCGTCTGATCGTTTGATCTGTATTGTTAGTGAGAACCTTTGCATTAGCATTTCCAGTCAGTTAGCTTGGTTGATTATATTTTACCACTATTTTCCCTGCGGTACCGTCAAGGCCTCTGAGATTTCCGTCCAATGGTGTTCCGTTTGCCTTTCCTACTAGGCCATCTAAATAGTATTTTTTGTATGTATGAGAATATCAGCCACAAATGTTGGCCACGCGAGTGCATGGAAATAGATACAGATTTTGACCAGCCGAGGTAAATGCATGGATATAGCTATAGATAATGACCAGAGGATGTGAATGCATGGAGATATCAGCCACAACTACATGTCTCTCACCCGTGAAGAGATTGAGTTGAGCTTCCAACGCTTTGCGCGCCGCGTCCTCGACACTATTTTACTGTAAAAATAAACAAAACAACTGTAGATCGATGTGTCAATTACAGACTGAACTGTTCGTTTGCCAAAAAAACAACAACAACATTGCAACACGTACGAGATATTTCAGACGCGTCCTCTTCCTGGCCGTTACAACATTCTAGATTCATGTTTAACTGTTGCAGTCCAGCTTTTCACTTCTTGATTTCTGTTGTTGTTGGCCCGTAATATATATTCTACTTTTAACCGAAAGGTGCTCTTAACACACACACACGTACGCGTGAGCGCGCACACACGGACAGACATCCATATAGATAGGAATAACAATAGGCAGCCAGAGTCACACAGATGAACGTCTTGTTGTTGTTGTTGTTGTTGTTGTTGTTGTTGTTGTTGTTGTTCTTCTTCTTCTTCTTCTCCTTCTTCTTCTTCTTCTTCTTCTTCTTCTTCTTCTTCTTCTTCTTCTTCTTCTTCTTCTTCTTCTTCTTCTTCTTCTTCTTCTTCTTCTTCTTCTTCTTCTTCTTCTTCTCCTTCTTCTTATAGTCTATGCCGTGTGGTGTTGGTGACCATGTCTGTCCACAGCCCTCTGTCTCGTATGCTGCTAATCATTTCTGATATATCTATTGATCCATGCCATGACGTCACACTGTCTGGCATCTCCTCGCATGGTCTCCACCTGCCTCCCCCTCCCCCACCTTTCTCCTTATGACGACCTATTCCAGATTTTCCGTTCTTCTGATATGCCGAAAGAATGTGGGCTGTCTTCTTCAGATACCAGTAACCAGTTAGATAGACAAACAGATATACAGACAGACATATGTAATACACAGGAAGCCATACGTTAGACAGACATACATACAGATAGATATACAGACAGACATAAAGATAGATGTGCAGACAGACATACCGATAAACAGATACACAGACAGACAGAAAGACAGCTCGTTTGTACACAGTTGCAATTACAATGGATTTTATACTTTAGTATTTTATCTTCGATATTTTGTTAATCTGTAAATTCACATTCAGTCAATCAATCAATCAATCAATCAATCAATCAATCAATCAATCAATCAATCAATCAATCAATCAGTCAGTCAGTCAGTCAATAAGTCAATCAGCCAATCAGTCAATCTATCATTTAGTAAATCAATCAATCAATCAGTAAATCAATCAATCAGCAAATCGATCAATCAATCAATCAGCCAATCAGTCAGTCTATCATTTAGTCATTCAATAAATCAGTAAATCAATCAATCAGCAAATCAGTCAATCAATCAGTCAATCAATCAATCCGTCATTCAAGTGTCATATCTGCATTCAAGTCTCCAACATTTATTGACCTGCTTCGTCATGATGAACATATCACTTGGCCTTGCTTAGTGTTCAGACTCTTGTCGTAATAGCTTTCTTGATCCCTTATAGTTATTTCTGTTGTCCCCTGGCGAAGACATACGAGTGGAAACGTGGTCTATAGTACCGTGTTTCTGAAATTAAAAAAAATCCATTCATATTTATATATCTGGCGCTGTTTGCTACGTATTACATTACACAATCTTTCTATAAAAGAGTACCTCCTGTTGGTTTACACGTTCTTTCTATAAACGAGTACCTTCTGTTGATTAACTTGTGTGTTCATCTTTCTCCCAAACCTGTTTAACATATACACAGAAAGTGTGTTAAGAGAAACGAATATATACCAGCATCAAATATAGGAGGGTAGCACATAAACAATCTCAGACATGCAGACGCATTATCAATGGCCGAGGACACACACATGATAACATAAATAATAAATGAAATGCACAGGGAATAATATTTGTTCTTTATTGATTACATTAAGACATTTGATAGGGTGAAACACGAAACAGTGATTAGAATGTTGAAATTGTTAAACATTGATTGTAAAGATCTCAGGGAAAAAAAACATGTATTGACAACACAGAACAGCCATAAGAATTCACACCCATTTGTGATCTTTGTGTACTATCGCCCCGATCTCTTCAGTTTGTACAGAGAAAATATAGTGAGATTCATAAAACTCATGCCAAGAACGTCAGGTGGTGTGCATAATGTAAACAATCTGTGTTTTGCTGATGATGTGATTTTGGTCACTGGAAATTAAAAGGAGTTGCAAGAAATGTTAGAAATAATTGTAACATAAAATCAGAAGAAAGTACTTAGTCTGAATAACAGAAAAACAGAAGTATTGGTTATTGCAAAGTAAAATGGTATACCCAAGTGCAGCGTGAATGTGAATGGAACAATCGGAAACAAGTCAATATATTTACGCATTTAGCTACTTTAATAAAAGCAGATGGAAGATGTATTCAGGAAGTTAAGGCTAGAATAGCCACAGCAAAGGCAGTCTTTCAGGAGATGAAGAGTATTCTCTGCAGTTTATCTTTCTTAATCAAGGTGAGGAAAAGAATTCTTCAGTGTTATTTTAAGCAAATCCTGATGTATGGAAAAGAATCGCGGACAACTAGTAGCCAAATGAACAATTATATTGAAGCTGCAGCGATGTGGTTTCATAGAAGAATGATTACAACACCGTGTATGGGCAGAAAGAGCAATGAAGATATCTGGAAAGAAATAAGTCGGAAAGAGAACTAGTTATTCGCATTAGAAGAAGACAGTCCACATTATTTAGGCATGTCATGAGAAAAGGAAAGCCAGAGTATGTCGTCACCGCGGAAAATATGAAGGGGAAGCGAAACAGGCGAAGGCCAAGAGAAAAGATATTGGACAGTTTGACATGGCATGGAAGGGGATCAGTATCGAATTCAGGCACAAGAAACAGAAGTCTGTGGGCAGACATGATCACCAACGCCACAAGGCATCAGATTACTCAACTTTCAATATACAGAGCATATGTTTATTTGGGGAAACAAAAGACGTGTCTGGGCTGACATCAGTGGAAGAACAATAAACAATCTTAGTATCTTATACACAGTAACATGAGCAGAATGTGATCTAGAGTTACAGAACCTGGCGGAGCAAGTCTCAGCCACCTATGGATTACATGTTTAACAGTTACAATACACTATGATCATTCGTTACACAAGGATCAGCGAAACATAAAGACCACACTAGACGGGCTGGTATTGTACGAAGTGAAGAAAGGTTTCTAATGTATTGATCATTTAATAGTAACAGCAAACAGCAGTGAGACAGAAATTACAGTAAGTTGCATGTCCTTTACATGACGTAGCAGTCAACCCCAGCATTTGTGACTGTTCGTGATTCTTGGGCAAGTTTACGTTCAGTAGTTTGCCATATATTTCTGAACGATCGGCACACATACCACTTCATAAAAAACCAACAAATCTGTGTTTCGAACGCGGGTGTGTGGGATTACGAACTCCGCCAGTAACACCTTCGCCACGGAGCCGGCGAGGAAGAAATAAAAACAGAAAATTCTCCTGACCATTTTTCGATGGATTATAAGACACAAAGACTTTAAAAAGAATCTTGCAGATCTACAAATCGATTAAAAAGGTCGTAGACTTTAAAAGAAAATATACTTGAAAAAAAAAAAATCTGCTGCCAGAAAAGCTGATAATGAAGTGGGTCAATAAAGAGAGAGGCGTGAGGCAGTGATGTTAGATGTCTCCAGATCTTTTCCTCCGGATATAATGATAATATGAAAACCTTCGAACACATGATATAAATTGCCATTTGAGGACATGACATCAATAGACGATAGAGTATTGCCTGTAGAAAGAGATCTTTACAATATACTTGATTCTATTATTGTGCACTGTGAGCAGTCACGTTAGCAAAAATTGTTAGATGAAACAAAAAATAAAAAACATTCAGAAATTGTGATCCACTCCAAGAAAACAGAAATACTGCAATGTAACGTACATACAAAGGACAAATAGTATACAGGTGAATCGTTTCAACTGTCTAGGAACTCCTAGTAGACCTGACTGAAGAGAGATATTCGATCAAGAATAGTCATGCTTAGAAAAGCCTTAGGCTTGAAGGAAAACGTATTCATGAATAAAACTGTCAACTGCGATGAAAAAAGGAGTGTAAATGTGCTCTGTGGAGCTTTTGTAAGTGATGTCTGCACTATACACAGACAGGCTGAGAAGCATCTAGTGGCATGTTTCCAAAGGAAATGCAGAGAATGACAAGAACGGACGGAAACATCCGAGAGGCTGCGCTAAAAAAAAAAAGACAGACGAAAACAGCACAGGGATGATAGAAATGAGGTGTGGTTATGCAAAACCTTGGGCATATGATGGAAAATAGACAGGAAAACTGGGTGACAAGTGACAAATTTGATGGCAAGATACAGGAGAAAAATGAACAGATACATAGATAGCAGTGAAACATGTATAAATGACCTTCTTTAGCTAAGGTTGGTGTATAGGGCAAAACCTTGGACAAACTAGGGACATGCAGAAGGAAATATAGCTTTTCATCAAAAACAAAACCATCTAACAAAGACCCATAAAGGAGGGATGAATTACCACAGAGCTGATGATGGAAAACATAAAAGAGATAGGAATAAAATATTTGGACCACTATTAAAGAACTAACACCCTTGTAAACTCCACCACGGGATAAACATCGAAGACCGCGGAGCAAGAGGTAGGCAGCGGTTCAAGTCGGAAGATAACACCAAAAGACATGGACGCATAGAAGTATTTCAGAATGTATCACCATGGCTAACGGCAGAAAGTGTGGCGGATCAGTTGCATTTCTTATTTTATTATACAACATGTATTATTGATGGCAGCACTCAATTCAATCCTTCTTGTTTGTCCGTATCAGTAATTTAATTGCACGTGTATTTAATTATCACTGTACTTTGATGTTTATCAGTAAAATAAAGCATCCACTTGCACGTCTTATGTGCACTGGACATAGGTACTAGTCCTATATTTATGTTGACCACCCAGCACTCGGTGGCTGATGTGGTCAGTATCACGTCGGTAGCCTTTACTTCCCGAGATATTTCCTGCTAGCCATCTTAGATTGGCTTGACCTGGGTCCAGATCTATTTAAAAATTCCGCCCTGATTGGGATTCGAAGCCTTGTCCACCGGGCTGGAAGGCTATCGTCGATACACTACACTACCACGGCTCCCTTCTATACACTACACTACCACGGCTCCCTTCTATAAACTACACTACCACGGCTCCCTTCTATACACTACACTACCACGGCTCCCTTCTATACACTACACTACCACGGCTCCCTTCAATACACTACACTACCACGGCTCCCTTCTATACACTACACTAGCACGGCTCCCTTCTATACACTACACTACCACGGCTCCCTTCTATACACTACACTAGCACGGCTCCCTTCTATACACTACACTACCATGGCTCCCTTCATTACACTACACTACCACGGCTCCCTTCTATCCACTACACTACCACGGCTCCCTTCATTACACTACACTACCACGGCTCCCTTCTATACACTACACTAGCACGGCTCCCTTCTATACACTACACTACCATGGCTCCCTTCATTACACTACACTACCACGGCTCCCTTCTATCCACTACACTACCACGGCTCCCTTCTATACACTACACTACCACGGCTCCCTTCATTACACTACACTACCACGGCTCCCTTCTATACACTACACTACCACGGCTCCCTTCTATACACTACACTACCACGGCTACCTTCTATACACTACACTACCACGGCTCCCTTCATTACACTACACTACCACGGCTCCCTTCTATCCACTACACTACCACGGCTCCCTTCTATACACTACATTAGCACGGCTCCCTTCTATAAACTACACTACCACGGCTTCCTTCTATACACTACACTACCACGGCTCCCTTCTATCCACTACACTACCACGGCTCCCTTCTATACACTACACTAGCACGGCTCCCTTATATAAACTACACTACCACGGCTTCCTTCTATACACTACACTAGCACAGCTCCCTTGTATCCACTACACTACCACGGCTCCCTTCTATACACTACACTAGCACAGCTCCCTTGTATCCAATACATTACCACGGCTCCCTTCTATACACTACACTAGCACGGCTCCCTTCTATACATTACACTACCACGGCTTCCTTCTATACACTACACTAGCACAGCTCCCTTGTATCCACTACACTACCACGGCTCCCTTCTATCCACTACACTACCACGGCTCCCTTCTGCCCACTACACCACCACGGCCCCCTTCTATCCACTACACTAGCACGGCTCCCTTGTATCCACTACACTACAACGGCTCCCTTCTATACACTACACTAGCACGGCTCCCTTGTATCCACTACACTAGCACGGCTCCCTTGTATCCACTACACTACAACGGCTCCCTTCTATACACTACACTAGCACGGCTCCCTTGTATCCACTACTCTACAACGGCTCCCTTCTATACACTACACTAGCACGGCTCCCTTGTATCCACTACACTAGCACGGCTCCCTTGTATCCACTACACTACAACGGCTCCCTTGTATCCACTACACTACCACGGCTCCCTTCTGCCCACTATAGAAGGGACTATCACGGCTCCCTTGTATCCACTACACTACTACGGCTCCCTTCTATACACTACACTAGCACGGCTTTCTTGTATCCACTACTCTACAACGGCTCCCTTCTATACACTACACTAGCACGGCTCCCTTCTATACACTACACTAGCACGGCTCCTTTCTATACACTACACTAGCACGGCTCCCTTCTATACACTACACTACCACGGCTCCCTTCTATACACTACACTACCACGGCTCCCTTCTATACACTACACTACCACGGCTCCCTTCTATACACTACACTAGCACGGCTCACTTCTATCCACTACACTACCACGGCTCCCTTCTATACACTAAACTACCACGGCTCCCTTCTATACACTACACTACCACGGCTCCCTTCTATCCACTACACTAGCACGGCTCCCTTCTATACAATACACTACCACGGCTCCCTTCTATACACTACACTAGCACGGCTCCTTTCTATACACTACACTAGCACGGCTCCCTTCTATACACTACACTAGCACGTCTCCTTTCTATACACTACACTAGCACGGCTCCCTTCTATACACTACACTACCACGGCTCCCTTCTATACACTACACTAGCACGGCTCCCTTCTATACACTACACTACCACGGCTCCCTTCTATACACTACACTACCACGGCTCCCTTCTATCCACTACACTAGCACGGCTCCCTTGTATCCACTACGCTACCACGGCTCCCTTCTATACACTACACTACCACGGCTCCCTTCTGCCCACTACACTACCACGGCTCCCTTCTGCCAACTACACTAGCACAGCTCCCTTCTGCCCACTACACTACCACGGCTCCCTTCTATCCACTACACTGTCACAGCTCCCTTCTGCCCACTACACTACCACGGCTCCCTTCTCTATCCAATACACTGTCATAGCTCCCATCTGCCCACTACACTACCACGGCTCCCTTCTATCCACTACAATAGCACAGCTCCCTTAAATCCACTACACAATATCGGCTCCCTTCTATCCACTACACTACCTCGGCCCCCTTCTATCCACATAACCATGGCTCCCGTCTACCCACTACATTACCACGGCACCCTTTTTACCACAACATTACTACGGCTCTCTTCTACCTGCTGCACTATCATTCTCACCTTCGGTGTCCACGCTACTCGCCTTATTGTCAAGTGTAGTTTAACTTCGTTAGTTACACCACTAGTTTGAATATTTCTATCTCCTTTTTCCTGGAAATTTCCTGTTTGTCTGTTTACGTCATCACCTGAAGAAAGCGATGTGTAATTTGATGGCTTTCTCAGATTAAACGCGGACATCTCTTATATGAACCCAAAAACTTGCCAAACCAATGAGACCCTGAATGAAGATTTGTCTCCGAGGACTGCCCACAGGGAATTTTCCCAGCCGCCTGTCATTTAGAGTAAATATCATTGACATTAAAGAAGGTCGACTTTGAACTCCACGCAGTTGTTTGTATCCGTTAGCAGTAAATCTTCAAGTAATCGAGCTGGAAATGAATGCGAATGTTGTCCGGCAGTGTATGTTGATTGTAAATGGCGTCAGTAGAACAGCGTGTAGTCGGTAGTAGTTTTACGGTTGCATTCTATTACAATATTTCAAATACTATGCTTGTAGGACATATTGATGTACGTGTGTGTGTGTGCGCGCGTGTGTGCGCGCGCGTGTGTGAGCGTGTTAGCATGCACGTGTGTGTGAGTACATGTAGGGTTATGAGTATGTATGAGTATGTGAGTGAGTGTATGTGTACCCGCCTCATACATCGTAGTACATTTGTTCTATTCCCAAGTAAGGCATAGGTTTTCTTTTTCTTCTAAATTAAGAAAGTAAACGCCACCCACATAGCTGATACCCCACGAGATCTCTCAGTTTTAAATAGTGTCACCTAAGTTCTCTAATGTATCAAATTGTTTAACTGTTTGATACACTATGGTTGGCATTCCTCTCCTTCAGTAAACACTTAAAGATTACGTTGGTCAAACAATGAAAGAAGTTGGAAACAAAACACAGAGTCAATCAGTTGTGCGACCTCTATACTCTACAGAATCCAAAAAGACGGGTTTTTGGGGATTTACGAGTTAATTGATGAAGAGTGTGAGTCTGGCTGGTGAGATCAGTCTCTGGACCATGGTTTACAATTATCTTAAGAGAGATCCCTCGTGTTGTGGACACTTGGGTTTGTATTCTCGATATTTAGAATTGCCAGACGGGCGTGGGAGTCTGGCCGGTGAGATCAGTCTCTGGACCATGGTTTACAATTATCTTAAGAGAGATCCCTCGTGTTGTGGACACTTGGGTTTGTATTCTCGATATTTAGAATTGCCAGACGGGCGTGGGATTTAGGACCTTCTCAGCTAATCTAACTATTGACTGGAGCCGCGAGTCGCAGAGCTGCTAAATATAGGCGTCGGGAGTTAATGCTCTTTGTCTCACAGGTCGTAGGATTTTCAATGGCTTCATTCTTGAGAAATTATTTATTGCTTGTACGAGTATGTTAAACATTTCATTGTAAATAGAGTGCGCTAACGATGAGGTTAAGACGCTTACCCGCCGGCCGGTAGATAATGTATTCGAATCCCTTCGCTTTTGATTTTTATTTTTGTGTGTGGAGTTATTCCAGTTCGCCCCGACTTAAAATGGATAATAGAAAAATTACATGGGACGTAGAAAGATCGATGTGATACTGACATCAGCATCATCCATCGAGAATACATTGATAAAACTATGAGACTAGCGCCATGTGGTAAAACTGTGAGACTAGCACCATGTGGTAAAACTATGAGACTAGCACCTTGTGGTAAACTAAAACTATGAGACTAGCGCCATGTGGTAAAACTATGAGACTAGCGCCATGTGGTAAAACTATGAGACTAGCGCCATGTCTGCGATACCCCTCGGTGTGCGTAAATGAATGCCTTCCTGGACTCAAAGAGTTGCGTGTAACCTTTCCCGTGTTTCAAACACATCTCAAGGCGTGGACAAGTCTGAACTTGTGTGTCCATGTACGCATTTCCTTGTTATGTTGTGACATTAACTTGTCATCATCATATGCCATGCTGGTAAGAGTCGGCGGTCACGTTTAGCCATCTTCCATGACTATCAGAGTCTGTGTTCTTGTCCCGACCATACCATGTGGGCAAGACATCTAGGTATTTACTTCTCTGCCTTCCCCTTGTACTTTTCCCCTCAATCTTGCCAGCTATCACAAAGTTCTCTAGTTTATTTCTTCTTACAACGTATCCAAAACAATTTGACTGTCTACGTTTAATTTCTCTAATCAGTTAGTAGTTTTCATTTGCCTCTTGTAGGACTTGTTCATTGGTTTTTAACTACAATGGTTTTATGCTGTGTCATTAAAACGAACGGTCTCCCATTGGGGTATGTTAACTTCTCACATATAGTGGGTCAAGGTAATTTGTGTTGGATCTCACATATAGTAACTCATGGTAATTTGAGTTGCGCCTCACGAATAGTAGGCCAGGGTAATTTGAGTTGCACCTCACGTACAGTAGGTCAGAATAATCTTAGTTGCGCCTCACGTATAGTAGGTCAGGATAATCTTAGTTGCGCCTCACGTATAGTTAAATGTTTTGCATATCCTGTACAGGACATCGCTGTCAACATCAGCATCTTTCAGCTGTATGTTGATTTATTGGTAGGATTACGCTCAGTAGTTTGCCATTGTTTTCTGAGCGGCCGGCTCAGTTATCCCGCAAGTCACCAGGGGGGGGGGGGGGGGTCGAACCGCTCCCAGTTCTCGCCAGCTACGAGACTCTGCGTGATAAACGGGATTACGGTCACGTATAGTAGGTCAGGATAATCTTAGTTGCGCCTCACGTATAGTAGGCCAGTGTAATTTGAGTTGGGCTCACATATAGTAGGTCAGGGTAATTTGAGTAGCGCCTCACGTATAGTAGGACAGGGTAATTTGAGTTGGGCTCACATATAGTAGGCCAGGGTAATTTGAGTTGAGGCAACCAATTCCATTCCTTATCAACCTACTTCCGCAAAACCTTTCAAGCACCACGTTGATGACCGGAACAATTTCACCGTTGCACTAGTTATATAAACATTTAGCTTCTACTGTGGATGGGAATTTCGATAACAAAGTAAGCAGCACGCTTGCCCGTGGGCAAGATGTGCATGTGTTCAAATCTCCCATCGAGACGGGGATTTTGTGTTTGTGTTTCATGTACCAGAGTCCCAGGTCGACGCAGTCTAACGTGTGCCATCTTCCTCCAATGGCTGACCCTGTGCAGAACTGACCCCCACAATAACCTGCTGTTGTCATAGGAACATGATCTCTCACATGTTGTGCTCGCGTACGTCTAGACCATCCTTGTCGTCAGCTCTCATGGCACACCATCCTCTATATAGAACTTGTCTAGACATGTCGTCAGCTCTCATGGCACACCATCCTCTATATATAACTTGTCTAGGCATGTCGTCAGCTCTCATGGCACACCATCCTCTATATATAGCTTGTCTAGACATGTCGTCAGCTCTCATGGCACACCATCCTCTATATATAACTTGTCTAGACATGTCGTCAGCTCTCATGGCACACCATCCTCTATATATAACTTGTCTAGACATGTCGTCAGCTCTCATGGCACACCATCCTCTATATATAGCTTGTCTAGACATGTCGTCAGCTCTCATGGCACACCATCCTCTATATAGAACTTGTCTAGACATGTCGTCAGCTCTCATGGCACACCATCCTCTATATATAGCTTGTCTAGACATGTCGTCAGCTCTCATGGCACACCATCCTCTATATATAGCTTGTCTAGACATGTCGTCAGCTCTCATGGCACACCATCCTCTATATATAACTTGTCTAGACATGTCGTCAGCTCTCTCGGCACACCATCCTCTATATAGAACTTGTCTAGACATGTCGTCAGCTCTCATGGCACACCATCCTCTATATATAACTTGTCTAGACATGTCGTCAGCTCTCTCGGCACACCATCCTCTATTTATAACTTGTCTAGACATGTCGTCAGCTCTCATGGCACACCATCCTCTATATATAGCTTGTCTAGACATGTCGTCAGCTCTCATGGCACACCATCCTCTATATATAACTTGTCTAGACATGTCGTCAGCTCTCATGGCACACCATCCTCTATATATAACTTGTCTAGACATGTCGTCAGCTCTCTCGGCACACCATCCTCTATATATAGCTTGTCTAGACATGTCGTCAGCTCTCATGGCACACCATCCTCTATATATAACTTGTCTAGACATGTCGTCAGCTCTCATGGCACACCATCCTCTATATATAGCTTGTCTAGACATGTCGTCAGCTCTCATGGCACACCATCCTCTATATATAACTTGTCTAGACATGTCGTCAGCTCTCTCGGCACACCATCCTCTATATATAGCTTGTCTAGACATGTCGTCAGCTCTCATGGCACACCATCCTCTATATATAGCTTGTCTAGACATGTCGTCAGCTCTCATGGCACACCATCCTCTATATATAGCTTGTCTAGACATGTCGTCAGCTTTTCATGGCACACCATCCTCTATATATAACTTGTCTAGACATGTCGTCAGCTCTCATGGCACACCATCCTCTATATATAACTTGTCTAGACATGTCGTCAGCTCTCATGGCACACCATCCTCTATATATAGCTTGTCTAGACATGTCGTCAGCTCTCATGGCACACCATCCTCTATATATAACTTGTCTAGACATGTCGTCAGATCTCATGGCACACCATCCTCTATATATAACTTGTCTAGACATGTCGTCAGCTCTCATGGCACACCATCCTCTATATATAGCTTGTCTAGACATGTCGTCAGCTCTCATGGCACACCATCCTCTATATATAGCTTGTCTAGACATGTCGTCAGCTCTCATGGCACACCATCCTCTATATATAACTTGTCTAGACATTCATATTATTGTGCATGCTCACACTATTTCTGTTACATGAATATTATTTTCCTTGATAACAAATCTTCTATAGTAATTTATTTCTTGTGGGAAGATCTCTTTGTTATCTTGTTTCGTCCAGCGAATTTGTAATTCCCCTGTAACACGTAATATCAGCTGATGTGTGTTATATGAAAGGTTCACACCCGATGTTGCCACAGGAAATACACAGATTCTCAGCAGTCTGACTGTTATTATTCTGTCGGTTCTAATCTCTAATGGATTTAATTGTATTAGCTTTTGCAGAACAATATTTGCTCTTCTTTTAATTTCCATTATCAAATTTCCAACACAAAGAACGAGGACAATCAAACCTTCTGACTGTCTGTAACTGCATTCCATTGATAAATATAAATATGTCTGTTGACTTATTGTTTTACAGGCTATAACTAGATTGCACTGATATTATTAGATTCTCAATTCCTGCCTGAGTTGCTAATAGTAGAACTGTGCCGCCAGCATATCGGAGTTCCAGTGTTTATATTCCACCGATTACAGAGGTATTATATGTTACCTTTTTTAATATTCTCTCTAATATTCCTTTATAAGTTTTTAGTATACAAGTTATACAAACATACAAGAGTTCACAACGCAACCCTGTCTGACTCAGTATTCTATATCACATCAATATGTGGTAGCATCACAAAGTCTCACGACTGCATTTTCTTGCTGTGGATCGTCTCTGTGATCTGTATTAAGTAGAATTAGGTATTAAGTAGAGCCGGCTCCGTGGCGAAGAGGTTCGAACCCGCGTTCGAAACACAGCTGCGGGCGATTTGGCAGCAGACCACCTAGCGTTGTATTTTTACGAAATGGTATTAAGTGCCGGTCGTTCATAAAGCCATGGCAAACTACTGAACGTAAACTTGTCAAGAGATCACAACAGAAAATAATGGTGCTGTTGACTGCGACGTCATGTAAAGGATATGCAACTAATTAAAAAAAAATAATAATAATAATTAAGTAGAATGAGATAGCCATTCCTGTCATCCTGATGCACAGTTCTTGATGTTATACAGCAAGATGCCCCCGAGCATCCGCTAAAGCAAAAGCACAGGTTTCAATTATCTCTGCTGTTGTAAATAACTGCTTTCATGTCACATTTATCTATATTTCCTCTCAACTCAGTTCGGGTTCTATTTTCATATAACATCCTCCCTGCCATCATATTTAATAAAATTTGTTTGTGTGACTTATCAAGGCAACTGTTTTGTAAGTAGTACATAGTTTCACATTGCCTTGTTAGTTATTGGGATATATACTGGGATATCATCATCATCATCATCATCATCATCATCATCATCATCATCATCATCATCATCATCATCATCATCATCATCATCATCATCATCATCATCATCATCATCATCATCATCATCATCATGATGTGCCATGCCGATAAGCGTGGGCGGTCATGTTTACCCATCTCACTCGATCACCAGTGTCGTGAAACATCTCAGCGTCCTTGTCTCGACCATGCCACGTGGTCAAGCCATCCAGGTATTGACTTCTCTGCCTTTCCCTTGTTCTCTTCCCCTCGATCTTGCCAGTTGTCACCAAGTTCTCCAATTTATTTTTTCTCTTAACGTGACCAATAAATTATGGCTGTCTACGTCTATTCTCTCTAATCAGTTTACGATCTTCATTTGTTTCTTGTAGAACTTGGTTATTTATTGTTCTGTATGTCCATGGTTTTCTTTGCATTCTCCTCAGAAACCGCATTTACACCGCCATCATATGTTTTTCAGCCTGTTTGTTTATTGTCAACGCTTAACATCCATACAAAAGCACAAATTCATCTCTTGTATCATCATAAAGGTTTTTCACATAATCTGACCACGCATGTAAATTCTGATATTTTTTTACGAGGGTAAATTAATAAGTAATACGGGTATTATACGGGCTCACAAACCGCGTTCACAAGCCCTTAGCCATAGAGACCGGTAATACCAAAAAAAGGGCAACCTGAAATTATGCACCAACTATAGAAATGTTGCCCTGATCAGTCATGCAAGTAAAATTCCTTCTAAAAAGTCATATAGGGAAGACTTTTTAAGAAAATTGAAAAAAAGAAATTACCCTAGTTCAAGCTGGAATTAGACAAGGAAGAGGACCAAGAGATCACATACTTACCATGTGTTTAATAATAGAGAAGTGTGGAGAATTTAACGTAAACATATGTTTTGTGAATTATTCAAAAGAATTTGATTGTGTACAACATAAGAAACTTCGAGAAATCAGTAGGGAAATGGGCTTTCCATCACATGTAGTATAACTCATAAAACTACTCTATCCTGACCAACAAGCAGCAGTTAGAATAGGTGGCGAGACATCAGATTTGTTTGACATCAAGCAAGGAGTCCGTCAGGGCTGTGTGCTGTCCCTCTATGTGTTTAACCTGTACGCCGAAAATATAATGAGAAACGTCAGAGATGATATAAACAGGGAACAAGCAATATGATACCCTAAATATCGGTGGTCATGAAATACCAGAGATTCGATATGCTGACGATACAGTATTACTACCCACATTACAGAATGGTATAGAACAACTAATATCCTCAACCCAAAAGAATAGCGAAAATCACAACCTATATTTCAACATAGCATAAATAACGATAATTCATACATGGAGAAAGAAGTATATGTTAGTGAGGAAGCATTGGAGGTGGTGGAAAATTTCGAATATCTTGGGTCATTAATTACTAACAATGGTGACACAGTGACGGAAATTAAAATACGAATTTCTATTGCTCTTAAAAACTGAAACAACTAAATAAATTGTGGAGGGGGACAGATAGAACTACAAAAATTAGATTTTTAAGACCATGGATCTTTGCCTTTGCAACTTACGCCTGTGAGACCTGGACATTTACTAAAAAACTGAACAGCGCATAAATGCCTATGAATATAAATGTTATAGACAGGTTCTAAGAATATCTTGAGTAAAGAAAGATAGTTAGTTAGTTAGTCGCGGTTCCAACTTTACGGCAACGAATCGTCCCCGTTATGCTCCTTTCCAGTGCCAGTGAATGTCACACAAAATGCTCCTCACTGCCCAATGTGAAAAGTGAAAAAGACTGGAGTTTCGGCAAGCCAACAGCCCGCACAGGTAGGCCTACACTGTGCATAATGCCACCGCCAGAATGCCAACACAAAAGTCCTCTATGAAAAATACAATTCATCGTCGATGGAATTGGCAATCACCAGAAAGACTTCATTGACCCAGGTTTTATCCCATATGGCTCGGTCTCTTTCCGCAGGAAGACCCGCCGAAAGTGCCACACAAAGCACGAACTCCGTAGCTCCAGCGACGACCCCTAGGAGTCTCCAAGAAAAATTCAAAAACCGAAAAGCAATCCAGTCAGTTCAGGTTGTTTGTAGCGTTAACTGCATGTTCGTAACGATGGTGGCCGGCTGTTGCTTGGATAAAGAAAAGAACAAATTAATCTACAAAACAAGGTCTGAATATTAAAGAAGGCTGAATACTAAAGACAATAAAACAAAGAATACTGGAATATTTTGGTCATTTGAAACGTCATGAAAGTTTGGAGAGAACAATCATGGAAGGGGTATATGCCCGGGAAGAGAGGAAGAGGAAGGCCAAAGAGAAGATGGGTGCAGCATGTGGCGGATGATCTCCAGATGAATGTGTCGGACGCGGGACAGTTTGCTTACGACCGAGAAGTTTTCCGGAAGGTTGTCATGGGAGCAATGTTCTGCTAATGAATGAATGAATGAATGAATGAATGAATGAATGAATGAATGAATGAATGAATGAATGTCATTAACTGGTCTTATTGATTTTATTGATGTGTTATATAGTTCATTATCACCTTACCCTAACACAGGACATATATTAAATTGGTTGCCTCCTTCACAACGACAGTCGGCTGCCATGGATCGGCTGCACGGTCAGGTGTCAACATGATTGTACGTTCTCCTTTAGGTCCATCTTCTAAAGTGATCTGTCCTTTTACAAAGTTGACTTCCTTTTGCATGTCTGCCTCCGTCTGTCCCTCTTGTATGGGTTTAGCTGATGCTGCGTTTTATCTGAAACATATTTTATTCATGGAATCTTGTTCTCTTCGTTCGTTTTTTTTTCCTTGAAACAGCTTTACAAATGTCAGAGACAGTGTCTCCGTGGCCAAATGGTCACGCCGCCAGTCTCGCGTTTAGAAGGTGGTGGGTTCGATTCCTGGCAGCGCTACTCGGTTCACGAGTGCAGTTTCCACGAAGACTCCTGGAAGTTGAAGCTGGAGCTAAGGAGTTCGTTCTTTGTCTGACGTTTTCGACAGGCTTTCCTGCGGAAAGAGATCGAGCCACTTTGTACAAAACCCAGTTAATTTTGTTGTTGTTGTTGGGGCGCTAGCTCACTTTGCACCCAAGCCTAGCCATACACACTACTTCTAGTAGCACTTAGCTGAATCTTGCTTGTGGATTAGCTTTCCCTATGACCAATGTATCTCGCCATCAGGCGAACCCAACCCGACTTCAGAGATTCTTGCAATTTACGCCCAAAAGTTAAGGACGAGAAGTCAACATTTTAGTCCGACGTTCCGGTGTAGGGGTTGAAATCCCATACCTCGGCATCAACACACCGAATGTTTAAGAGCACGTGTTATTATCTATTCGGCCATGCTGACCTACTCAGTGCAATTAAGTCGACCCTCTTGTGTCTTAAATTCTCTTAAACTGTCAGGGACATAGAAAATATTACAATAGCAACTGTCAGGGACAGAGAAATATTACAATAGCAACTGTCAGGGACAGAGAAATATTACAATAGCAACTGTCAGGGACATAGAAATATTACAATAGGAACTGTCAGGGACAGAGAAATATTACAATAGCAACTGTCAGGGACAGAGAAATATTACAATAGCAACTGTCAGGGACAGAGAAATATTACAATAGGAACTGTCAGGGACATAGAAATATTACAATAGCAACTGTCAGGGACAGAGAAATATTACAATAGCAACTGTCAGGGACATAGAAATATTGCAATAGCAACTGTCAGGTACAGAGAAATATTGCAATAGCAACTGTCAGGTACAGAGAAATATTACAACAGCAACTGTCATGACACTGAGGTATTACAGTAGCAAATGTCAGGGACAGAGAAATATTACAACAGCAACTGTCATGACACTGAGGTATTACAGTAGCAAATGTCAGGGACAGAGAAATATTACAACAGCAACTGTCATGACACTGAGGTATTACAGTAGCAAATGTCAGGGACAGAGAAATATTACAATAGCAACTGTCATAACACTGAGGTATTACAGTAGCACATGTCAGGGACATCGTGTCTGAAAGGAATAATTGTCTGGGTTCGAACAAAGTACTGGCAATTGAGCGGAAACATTGGATTATACACGTACAGCGCTAACCATAGAGGAAAACAACACGTGGAAGCAATGTGTGGAACTGGTCAACATCAAGTGGGTTGCTCTGTACGCACTCAGTTTCAAACTTCCGGTCCTGTAATAGCTGTCCAGTGTTCTAGTCGGGTTAGTTGAAAACTTCTGATCAACATATGTTGTATCGGCATGTTGTATCGGCTATATTGCAAACATTATGTTGTATTGGCAATGCTGTATCGGCAATATTGTACCGACTATGCTGTCACGGTTATGTGGAGCTGATAGACCTATAGCGGGCGGCTTAGTACACGTTGAGTTTTAAACTTCCGGTCCTGGCAGTCATTGTCCGGTGTCCAAGTCGAATTAGTTTATCACTGATCAAATATGTTGCATCGGTCATTTTGTGTCGGGTATGTTGTATAGGTTATGTTGAATCTCTCATGTTATACAACGATTACGTAGTATCGGTTATGTTGTAATGGGTTGTGTTGTATGGGTGATGTATCTGTCATGTTACGAGGGAAAGTCAATAAATAAGTCACAAATGGCTGTAGCATAACTAAATAGGATAACAACTTGAAACCAGTTTATTTTTAGACATACATTGTCACTTTATTTCTCAACGTAATTTCCATCAACATTGATGCACTTATCCCATCGTTTTATCACTCCTCCCAAACCGGCTGCATAGAACTGCGTGTTCTGTTTTCTAAACCACCTTTTCACTTCACATTTAACTTCGGCGTCATTCAATTCCAATCGAGCATGCACTATGCTATATGCAGAACCATGTGAGCACCATATTGCAGATGCTACAGAGTCTATCGTTACTAGCCTGTCACCTCTAATCATCTCCTCCACCCGCTGCACGGATGCTTCTGTTGCAATCTCAACAGGACGACCAGATCGGATTCCATCAACACGTTTAGAGCGTCTTGAGAACATTTTTCTACCCATCTATGCACCGCTTTACGGGACACACATTTGTCAGCATAAACAGGAAGCATTTCCTTATGAATGTCCTTTGCAAGCAGTCCTTTTGCCCACCAAAAAAACAACAACACACACACAAAAACAAACAAACGCTCAACAGCACGTTGCTCTTTGGTTGTACACTCCATAAGTACAGTCGCCATTTCGTTTATGCGCTGCGTATGTGCATGAGACACCTAGTGCCACCTGACGAACGGGAATATAAAGTTCGATGTTGCTGTCACCTAATGACCCCTGTAGAAAACACCAACTACATTTACCTGCCATCCCACAGAACTGTGTGGTTTACTTATTGACTCCCTCATGTTTAGGGTAAATTGTGTAGATTATGTTGAATCAATTATGTTATACCGGTTATGTTATTTTTAATGTTTTAACGATTACGTGGTAATCATTTTTGTTGTATCGGCTATTTTGTATCGCACATGTTATATCAGTTAAATTGTATCGATTATTTTGTATCTGTTAGTGTATCGGTTATGTTGTATCTGCTGTGTTGCATCTGCAATGTTTATCTGCTGTGTTGTATCAGTTATTTCGTATCGCTTAAATTGTATCGATTATTTTGTAACTGTTATGTGGTATCAGTTAAACTGTATCGGCTATGTCGTATCAACTTTGTTAAATCGTCTATGTTGTGTTGACTAGAACGTATCAATCAATCAATCAATCATGTGCCATGCCGATATGCGTGGGCGGTCATGACTCGCCGTTTCACTCGATCACCAGAGTCGTGGATCAGCTCCGTGTTTCTGTCTCGACCATGCCACATAGCCAAGCCATCCAGGTATTTACTTCTCGGTCTTCCCCTTGGTCTCTTCCCTTCGATCTTACCAATCGTCACCTGTTCTCCAAGTCATTTCTTCTCATAACATGCCCAAAAAATTTTGACTGTCTACGTCTAATGACTCTAATCAGTTTACGATCTTCATTTGTTTCTTGAAGGACTTGTTATTGTTTTTTTCTGTCTGTCCATGGTATTCTTTGCATTTGCCTCAGAAACCACATTTCCACAGCCATTAGCTGTTTTTCAGCCTGACTGCTTATTGTCCACGCTTCACATCCATACAAAAGAACAGACTCTATGTATCCCCTCAACACTATTTTTCTTGTTTCAATTGACATCGTTTTATTGGTCAGTATGGTTTTCATCTTGCTAAAGGCTACTTTCGCCATGGCGATTCTTGTTCTAATCTCAACATGGCAACTCCAATAAGATGTTTCGAGATAATTGTACCGATTCACTTGTTAAAGAATATTCCCATTTACTTGTATATTTCATTGTGGTATTTCGTTCTTTCTATTGACGACCACAATCTGTGTCTTTATACGATTTAATTATAATCCCGGTTGTTCACTGTGTGCAACAACCGCATTTACTAATTGTTGCAGATCCTGCTCATTGTCTGCAATCAATACTGTATCATCTGCATATCTAATGTTATTGATTTTCCGTCATCCAATGCTGATTCCATTTATATCTTCTACATTTCTGAAAATATTTTCATTCTATAGGGAAAAAAACATCTGGAGACATTACACATCCCTGCCTAACACCTCTCTTAATAGGCTGATATTGTCCCACTTCATTATCAATCCTTATGGCAGCTTGTTATTTCCAATATATGTTTTTTATAAGTCTAATGTCTATCCCATCAATTTGTGGATCTGCAAGCATATCTACCATGTTGATATGTCTTACTCTGTCGAAAGCCTTTGTGTAGCCAATAAAGCAAAAATGTATATCTTTGTTTACTTATATAGAACGATCAATAACTGAACGCAGCATATACATAGCATTTACTGTACCCTTTCCTTCTACAAACTCACATTGTTCTTCCCCTATTTCAGGTTGTAATTTCTTCCTCACTCTTTGCATGATAATTCGTAGCAAAATCTTTGTGATGTGACTCATTATAGTAATTGTTCTATGTTGATCACATTCCAAGGCTCCTGATCATAGAACGTATCAACTATCTGATATTAATTATATTGCATTAGCTATGTTGTATCAGTTATGTTGTATTTATTATATGGTGTCAGCTATGTTGTATCAGCTCATCATCATCATCATCATCATCATCATCATCATCATCATCATCATCATCATCATCATCATCATCATCATCATCATCATCATCATCATCATCACCACCACCACCATCATCATCATCATTATCGTGTGCCATACCGATTTCTTCTGCTAGATTGTATATATTATGTTGTATCGTCTATGTTGTTTTTCCTAGAATGTATCAGCTATGTTGTATCAACTATGTTTTGTCGGCTATGTTGTATCGGTAATGGGAATGTGTGCCTAATTATGTTCTATGTCTTCTTCACTACAACATGTGTATATTTGCTGGTGTATGGAGGAAGAGTTCTCCGCATCCCCTCTCCCCCGAGCTCTGGATTGCAGACTGTATGCCTAAGCCATCGCCACATAATGTGCCATCATCATCAAGTGCCTCTTAGACTGACGTGTGCGATCATGCTTCTCCTCATGCTGTGATCTCACAATGTGGCCAAACAATGACTACTGTGTGGTTATGACATCTGTGTTCAGTATTTGTCTGTTGTGATCTCACAATATGGCCAAACAATGACTACTGTGTGGTTATGACATCTGTGTTCAGTATTTGTCTGTTGTGATCTCACAATGTGGCCAAACAATGACTACTGTGTGGTTATGACATCTGTGTTCAGTATTTGTCTGTTGTGATCTCACAATGTGGCCAAACAATGACTACTGTGTGGTTATGACATCTGTGTTCAGTATTTGTCTGTTGTGATCTCACAATGTGGCCAAACAATGACTACTGTGTGGTTATGACATCTGTGTTCAGTATTTGTGTGTCTGAGCCTCTATCATCATGTTCATAATTGTTAGCAGCCCACTGCGTATTCAGCATTCTTCCACACACCCACATCTCTGGGGCCTGGAGTGGTTGTTTTGCTAGTTGACTCCTTGTCCAGGAACAACAGCATTATATTAAAACGGGTTCTACCCTTTAAGGGGCATTTGCGTGGTCAGTGGTTTGCTCGTGACAGTGATATGATGAAGGCGGTGAACAGTGGTCAGTGGTGTGACAATGATGTGATGGAGGCGGTGAACAACTGGTGTTAAGGTCATGCCCAAAGACTCTGTCCTTGAATGTTTATTGAATTCATCAACACACTGGTTGACAAGTGGGCCATGTGAGTAGCCAGGCAGGTGAACTATGTTGAGAAATAATACATACACAATTTCTGGTTTGCACTATCTAAAAATAAAATTATTTGTCAATTCATGTACTTAATAAATCTCCCCCCCCACCCCCAAAAACATTTTTCTTCCCCTCTCCCTCCTCCCTCGTATATTACCAATACTTCCATCTTCTTATTATTCAAGCCCACTTTTTCACCTTCTTTACTTTTAATCTTCAGTATCTATCGTTTTATGTAGCTCCTTTTGAGGTGTTGCAATAAACAGGATGATATCAGCATCACGTGTTATTTATATTATGACCCCCAGCCGCGTTTCCTGACATGTTATCTCTAATCTCATTATAAGCTCATAGGGTAACGACAACAAACAAAGAGGCAGTAAATATCCGCGTCGACATCCTTTGTGCTCCAACATGTTCTTACATGGTTTTTGATTCTCAAGGCGACTCCGATTGTGTATTCATTTCGTCCTGGGTAAATAAGTTTGTGTTTACCAACATATGTAATCACACACACGCCATAGTCGATTCCAGCCGTTACTACAGTAGGACTTCCTGCTAAGTGTTAGACTTCCGTGGGTATCACGATCTACACATTCCCGCAGTGTCAGCGACGATGGACATCATATTTCAGCCACAGTATCATTGATGTTTTCACACTGTTTGATATATAAATCTGCAGCATGCACCTGAGGAGATGCAGCGAAATATGCCAGGCAAGAAATAGTGCAATATTTTGTTTACAGCGCTTGTGTTTAAATCAAGGGAATACGGTGGTTTGAATATCTGCATATGCTCTTCCTTAAGCAGCTGGCAAGTTTATTTCACTAATACCTAACCTATTTATGTTCAATCTATCCATTTTATTCTCGCCGCTTTCCAGCTTTCATTTTGTTCCACGTACGAATGTATACATTACTTTTAACATTTAATTTGTATACAATAACAGGGTAATGTTCGGGTATCAAAGTAGCATATGATGCTCCCTATCGCACGTGGTGATTCCATTGCAATCTTCATTAACATTGTTAACTAATCCAATTTGTTGAGAAGCACAATTAACCATGGATAAATACAATAGTGGTTCCCTCTTGCCTTCCGCCGATATTTGTTTGATTGTTTCTTCTTCTTCGTTCACCTTCATACGTCAATATAAATAAATGCCCAAAACGCAGCGACCTACTTAAGCTTGTTGATGTCCTCAAATGGAACGGGTGTAGGCCAAACTATCTTATACTTGACTCAGTTCTGTATATTTTGGACACTCCTGCAACACATGTTAACTGTCATTTTACCAATTTCACGATTGGTTACAATCATCAGTATCTTCTATCTTTAGTTTAAACATATGGTTTTTCAGCCTATTGTCGTCTGTTCGTAGTCAGAAGATTGTAACTTCTTCTTTTCGGTTGAGTTGGTAATATGCATAATCTTTCGTGTAACCGGGATGCTCTGATTTCCACTTCGTTCTATAATTGCTTTTTATTAATCTCTTGATCTCATCATAGGTTATGTCTATATTAGGCTAAAGTTGTCTTCCCCCTCCCTTTGCCAATCTGTCCATCTTTTGGTTTCTTCATATCCGGGTATGTCGCAATGACAAGGAATTCATTGTATTTAAACCCTGTTGGATTTCTGGTACAGTTGATGTAGTGCTGCCCTTAGGTCTGCTAGTTCTGCACTGTGTTTGCTCTTTGGTGTTGAAACAACTGACTTCGCATCCATAGAAAGAGCCATTTGTTTCTCTTTTGTTTGTGTCTTTCCAGAATATTTCCACCACATTGTTTGAAGCTCCAGTCTCTGCTCTAAAGTTACTTGAGAATTTCCCAGTAGCTGCTGGCTGTCTTCTTTGCTCCATGTGTTAGGTCATGCAGAAATCCCCCACCTCCATTTTCTATTGAGTTTTGTTGCTGATCCGTCTGTATGTAATTGAGTGAGCGTGCTACTTGGGTATTGTTCTTCAACTAGTTTCATGTTGTGTTTCTTCTGATTGATGCTGAATGTTCTTTTTCTAAATCCCTGCTTTTCTCTTTTCCCTTATCATCTCTGGTAGGCGCTGCTGTCTCCTATCATCTCAGGTAGGCGCTGGTGTCCCCTATCAACTCAGGCAGGCACTGCTGTCTCCTATCAACTCAGCCAGGCACTGCTGTCTCCTATCATCTCAGGCAGGCGCTGCTGTCTCCTATCATCTCAGGCAGGCGCTGCTGTCTCCTATCATCTCAGGCAGGCGCAGCTGTCTCCTATCATCTCAGCCAGGCACTGCTGTCTCCTATCATCTCAGCCAGGCACTGCTGTCTCCTATCATCTCAGGCAGGCGCTGGTGTCTCCTATCATCTCAGGCAGGCGCAGCTGTCTCCTATCATCTCAGGCAGGCACTGCTGTCTCCTATCATCTCAGCCAGGCACTGCTGTCTCCTATCATCTCAGGCAGGCGCAGCTGTCTCCTATCATCTCAGCTAGGCACTGCTGTCTCCTATCATCTCAGCCAGGCGCTGCTGTCTCCTATCATCTCAGGCAGGCGCAGCTGTCTCCTATCATCTCAGGCGGGCGATGCTGTCTCCTATCATCTCAGACAGGCGCTGCTGTCTCCTATCATCTCAGGCAGGCGCTGGTGTCCCCTATCAACTCAGTCAGGCACTGCTGTCTCCTATCATCTCAGGCAGGCGCTGCTGTCTCCTATCATCTCAGGCAGGCGCTGGTGTCCCCTATCATCTCAGGCAGGCGCTGGTGTCCATTTTCAACTCAGCCAGGCACTGCTGTCTCCTATCATCTCAGGCAGGCGCTGGTGTCCCCTATCAACCCAGGGAGGCACTGCTGTCTCATATCATCTCAGGCAGGCGCTGGTGTCCCCTATCAACTCAGGCAGGCACTGCTGTCTCCTATCATCTCAGGCAGGCGCTGATGTCTCCTATCATCTCAGGCAGGCGCTGGTGTCCCCTATCAACTCAGGTAGTCGCTGGTGTCCCCTATCAACCCAGACAGGAGCTAGTGTCTCCAAGCTTTACAAACAGGGGTTAAAAGGTAAGCGGATCGACGTCATTCTCCGATATTTCTTTGAAAGCGTCACACAAAAAGCACGAACTCCGTTGCTCCAGCGACGACCCCCGGGAGTCTCCGAAAAAATTACACTGGTCTTGGCGACGCAGACCGGGGAACGAACCCAGGGGTAACCACTTGGCCACGTAGAACCCCTGGCCTCCCAGCTGAAAGTCTATTTCCGTTATTAATGGGTTTAGCTGTTGATATGTCGAGTGTTGTTGGGTCTGTCCTAATGTTTCATTGTGCAGCTTCGACAATGTTGCCTATGTTGTTGACACTTAATCTATTCCAGTGTATTAGTAGGTGTTGTTTTCACGCCTCCAGTTATGATCCGCATTCATTGATTATGGACATTTTTTTTCATGTGTGATGTATATGCAATACCGTATTCAAGGGCTGGTCTCATTCGTGCAATATATAGCTTCTTGAGAACTTTCTCACCTGCTCCCCATGTTGTACCAGCAAGATTTTTCCTGATCACCGTGTGTTGCCTTGCTCTTGTTCGCGTTGTCTCAGTCTGTGTTTTGCATGTTTGGTTACGATCAAACGTGACATCTAGCTATTTGGTGCTTTCCTCCTCATGCACTATTTTCCCATTCGGCAATAGCTTAGTTTGCCGTATTGTATTTGAGAGGGCGAAAACCATGCATGTTGTTCTCTCCTCACTGATCTTCACCAGCCATATTTTTACCACACCTCTAGCATTGATAGCTTATTGCATCCTGTTGTTAGCTGTATTAATAAGTCGTCTGCATAGATAGAGGTGTGTACTTTGGCAGTGAAGGGTTCTGTTATGTCATTTATTTATGCAAGGAAAAGAGTCGGTTAAAGAACTTCTACTTGGGGGAATATTTTGTTGCAACATTTTCTTCCTGGTTTTTCCTTGTACTTTTACCCTATCATTTCGGTTCTCAATGCTGTGGCTGATCCATCTATACATTTTCCCCACACACCTGCATTTTTCGTAATTGCAATTTCAGTCCCTCATTCCATACATTATTCCATACATTATTAAATAGCTGTTTCTAAATCTACCCAGACCGCTAATGTGGGCGTTTTCCCCTGAAAGGAATACTCTATATTCCGTGCCATGTAGGTTATTTGACCTTCTGTGGATTTGAACTTTCTGAATCCATCTTGTTGTAGAGTTAAGATATGTTTACTTCCAGACACCACAGTAGCCTGTAATTAATCATGATTAGGGAGTATGTAGTAGATATATCGGCATTGAATCAACCAGAAATAAGTCAACTAAACCTAGTTGAAGTCAAAAATAGATATGATGGGCTAATTATTGAAAGTATGGACAATATCGACGTAAAAATCCCGAGGATAAAATTAATACAAAATGGGAAAGTGTAAAAACCAGTATTCATATTACAAATACCATCAGTGAAGATTAATAAGAAAAGTCAATTATGGATAACCGATGAAATTATGAGTAAAATGTCTCAAAGAAAGAAAGCAAAGAACACTCCAGAGTAAATGGTAATAGATAGAGAAATACGTCACATGTGCAGAGTTGCCAAAGAGGAGTGGCTACATAATCATTGCAAAGAAATAGAGGATCTGGAAATAAAACACAACTCGAAAGAATTACATGAACATATAAAAAGATTTACAAAGAAGAAAAATAATATAACAGGAAATGGTTGTATCAGAGGAAAAAAATGGATAAATTATAGTTAATAACGCTGACATAATAAAAAGATTGGCAGAGTACACAGAAGATTTATTCTGGGACAACAGGGTAAATAGGCCAAGATTGTATAATACTCAAGATAGACCAAAAGTACTAACGGCTGAAGTAGAAAAGGCTATTAAAAAAATGACAGAAGGAAAGGCTGCAGGTCCCTGACAAGATTACAACAGAGTTGATAAAATCCTTATCCAGCTTTGGCATTGAAACTATCATCACAGAATTATGTAATGATATAAAATACTGGGTACATCCCCAAGGATTTGAAAACATCCAGTTTCAACACACTACCGAAGAAGCCAAGAACTGTTGAGTGTGAGGATTACAGAACTATTAGCTTAATGAGCCACATAACTAAGATCCTACTCAAGTTCATACAAGAAAGAATTCAACATAAAATAGATGAGGAAGTAGCTGAAAAACATTTTGGGTTCCGCAAAAACAGCGGTACCAGAGAAGCAATTATCTGTATGAGGATGTTAATTGAAAAATATATGGAAGTTCAAAAAAGTGAATATGTTTGTTTTATAGACTATAAGAAAGCTTTTGATAGAATACAACATGAACGACTAATTACGTGCCTTCAAGATATAGGAATAGACGGAAAGGACATCAGACATATTAGTAACTTGTACTGGGAACAGGTGGCGTCTATTAGATACGGCAATAACTATTCGTCGCCTATAGAGATAACAAGAGGAGTACTTCAGGGATGGGTACTGTCCCCAGGCCTCTTCAACCTATGCACTGAAAAAATTTTTAAACAAATTGAAATGCCTGGACTCAACATCAATGGAAGAATCATAAACAATCTTAGATATCTTAAATATCTTAGATGATACCGTGCAGAAAGTGAGCAAGAGTCGCAAATCCTAGTGGAAGAAGTAAACAATCACAGTGATGATGTGGCTTAGATATTAACATCCAAAAAACAAAAACTATGATAATTAGCAGTGAAAAGGAAAGGTCGTCAATGAACATCACAGTAAACGGGCAGATACTAGAACAAGTAACAAGTTTCTCTTATCTTGGACATATAACAACAGATGATGGCAGAAGTGAAATGGAAATCAAAAAGAGATAAGGAATGGCCAAAAATGCTTTCAACGCCATGAAATCAGTATTAACATCTAGAGAGATTAATAACGCATTAAAAATGAGAATTGTCAAATGCTACGTTTATTCAACGCTACTGTACGGCGCGGAATAATGGACATTGAACAAGCAACTAGAAAGTCGCATAGAAGCCCTGGAGATGAGGATATACAGACAAATAGGTCGTATTTCATGGAAACAAAAACAATCAAATGCAGAGGTCCTAGAAAAACTGGGAATGAAGAGAGAGTTGATGAAAGAAATACAGAGGAGGCAAGTGAAATATTTTGGCCACGTTAAAAGATATGATACTCTTATAAAAACCATACTGGAGGGCAAGGTTGAGGGCAAGCGAGCAAGAGGTAGACAACGATACAAGCGGGAGGATAACATCAAAAGATGGACGAACATCAGCCTGACAGAATGTACAGTCAAGGCGAGAGACAGACAGTGTTGGATATCCATTGCAGCCAACCTTCATTGCGGAGATGGCACCTGATTGATTGATTGATTGATTGATTGATTGAATGAGTATGCTTAGTAAGGTGGAGAAAGGAATGTTTCGTATGGAATGGCTCACCTTGCTTCAGAGGTCACAGATTGTGAAAATTGTATGGACTTTTTTGCCCTGGCCATTCGGTGGTGCGCTGATAGGCTGGCAGGAAATGCACCTCTTGGTGGTAGATAACCTATGGACAAGTCAGAGGTGATCGTGCGAGTGTGGGACCAGGTGGAGAACGTGGGAGAACAGATTGAGAACCCGTATGTGGAAAGGATGAGATTGCGAGAGGTTAACAGGAGTTCTGGTAGAATCTTAAAACTGAAAGGAAAGACCAGGAGAACTTTCAATCAGATAGCGGTGGGAACGATTAGTCTTATGACTCTTCGCTGGCTGTTAAACGAGGGGGCGAAGCGCGTATGGGAATGTCCTGAGTGCAGTGATGTCAGTTCTTAGCTTACCTCAGCCTAATAATGCGTTCCATTAATTTCCCCACACATCTGAGTGGACTGCTAGGTCGATAGCCATTTGCTTCTATCAGGTCATTGTTCTTCTTTGGGACCTGTATTAATACACTTTCTTTCCATGCTTGTGGGACTATACCTCTCCTCCAGCTGTTAATTTAGCACTTTTAATAGTTTCCTATCGGCATTAGTATTTCATTTGTATGTTGTGTTTAAAAAGCCTTTGCCTGAAAGGACAGACCCTGCAAGGCAGCAGGGGGATATCAGTTATCAGTTCAGTTATCAGTTGGGGTATCTTCATTGCACTCCGTACATGTCCATAGGTGCTCAGATCCTCCCCCCCCCCCCCAGCATATGCATCAGCGTCCGGTGGCTAATAGTGCCAGTTCTGTGTTGGTTGACGAGGCACCTCGTTTTCCCAATGTACCTCTCGCGTCTGGCCGTGCCGATTCTTACTCCAAAGTTTTTCATCCTGGACAGCGATGTGGATTCACTGACGTCAAAGTCCTCTGTTCTCGCCATATCTTTAAGGACGTTAATAACATCGGCACGATCCTTGGGCTGGCCATCTACAGGGGGTGCAGAGCCCGCCAGTTTATCAGCTCGTTCATTTCCCTCGACTCCCGCATGTCCCGGGACGAAGATGAAGGTGACTTTACGAACAACAGACTTCCGCAGCGACCCAGTCCACTGTCTACGTACAGATCCAGCTTCGATCTTCTGAATCATGCTCATTGAGTCACTTAGTACACACACGTTGGTATAATGCTGTGGTTCCAGCCATATAAAAGCCTGTGTAACTGCCATCACCTCCATCGTCATGCTGCTCGTGGTCATAGAGTGGGCACCACTGGATTCTTGAACGGTTCAGCCCGCTGAACGGGTTGTAAATGCCCACGCACTTCTCTGCTGCTTTACAACAGATCCATCTGTATAGATGAGCACTTTGGGGCTATCTGAGTGTTCATATATGAGCGCGTTGACCTCTGCATTGACAGCGGCAGGGTTCTGCTCTCTGCACCGTCTGTCGAGTGTGATAATGCAGGAGAAAGTGCACTTAAAAGCTGGAGGCACCGGCACCCATTCATTGCCGGTGTTGATACTGGTAAGACTGCAGACCTGTCTGACGACATCTTCCACCCGACCCATCCATGATTTGCCTCTCTTTAGCCTGTCACCCTTTTCTCTGAATATAGCGTCATGCAGAGGGTGCTGCTCATCTGCACTTATTTTTAAGTATGCACGAGCTCTCCAGACCTTGATCCTGTGTTCCATTGTCGAGAAGTCAAGGAGGTATCTCATTGCTACACAGCTGGTGTCTTTCGTGCAGCCCAAAATGATGCGCATGGCTTCGTTTTGTATCTTTTCAAGTCTTCCAATCTGTGTAGGGCTGATAGTAAGGATGGCCAGGGCATACTTGATGCGTGAAAGCACCAGTCCTTGGAACAGAAGTATTAGCAGTCTTTGATCGATATTGGCAGCCGCCATGACTCTAATTGCTAACAAACCTTTTCGAGCTTTCATTATAACATAATCGACATGATCTCTGAAGGACAGGCTTCGATCAAGCCTCACGCCAAGATATGTCATTGACTGGGTTATACTCAAAAGGCTCCCATCCATTCTTACTGCCGGCAGATCTGTGTTCACAATATGGTTGTTTAGGGAGAACCATGTAACCGATGCCTTTGCAGGGTTGACAAGGGCACCGGCATCAGCGCACCGTGAGGAAATTCGATCTAGTTTGCCCTGCATATCATTGGTAACCACCTGTCTATCTCGACCCTGTCGGTACACGAGAATGTCGTCAGCAAATGATGAGTCCTACCCCTCCCGTCCAACTGTTGTTCAGTTATCGGCAACGTATACGCGTTGAATAGTACTGGTGACAGTGGTGAACTCTGCGGCAATCCTGGACATATCGTTATCGGCTCAGAAGACCAACTCCCGCATCTTAGCATCACCTTCCTTTGGAGCAGAACTGCAGCTATCCATTCAAGGTGATTGTGCACTTTCAGTCTGAGGAGGGTTTGCATCAAGTGCTCGAAGGATACTCTATTGTATGCGTCCTCTAAGTCTATGGCGGCCGCACATGTCTCTTCTCTGACCTGAAATCCTTCGTAAACATCTTGAGCAAAGACCGCCGCATTCAGCCATGACTCTTTGTTGCGTCTGTATCCTCCAAGTGTGGGCGGGAAGCAGCCGAGTTTTTCCAAGTCACAAGCAAGTCTGTGTGCCACAATTTTCTCCAGTAGCTTGCCAACAGTGTTCTGCATCGTAATGATTCTGTAGCCGCTTATCTTGGAATGGTCTTTGTTCGGTTTTGGCAGCGGCAGCAAGTAGCTGTGTAGCCATTCCTCTTTGATCTGACCCCTCTGGATACTGGTGTTGAATTCTCTGGCCAGTTCTTCCATGTCATCATCTGACATCATCAGTAGGTCACCATATCGGATGCCGTCTGGGCCTGGGGCGGTGTTAGGTGAATTCTTGAGCATTGCACGTATTGTCTCAGCTATGATTTTGCACTCTTCGTCTGTCCCGACCCCCTCGCACAACTGAGAGAGTGTCGTTGTGGTTCTCTGTCTGGCAGGCTCGTTTTTCTGGTCAGTCTGCTCTATGTAGCGTGCAAGAAGGGCCTTACCTTTATCCGCATCCGATTTTTTCCATGTGAGGTCTGTGCCTTGAAAGTCTGGAATACCTCTACGTTGTGCAGCACCGTTCATGCTCTTATGGAGGCGCCAGAATGTCGTAAGAGATCGCTCGGAGCACACCTTCCTGCAGAACTCGTCCCATTTCTCGGCCTTGGCCTGTTTGGCGCAGGATTTCAATAAAGTCATCGTCCTATGGACCTCAGTCTTCAGGTCCGCCAACTCAACCTGTGGCATGTTGGCCTTTCTGGCTTTTTGCCAGTCTTTGACAGCTTGCCTCTTTCCCAGCCATGCCTTTTCGACCTCGCCATTCCACCATGGTGGATGAAACCATCTTTCTTGTCTCCTGCGGGAGGAAGTTAGTTTTCTCCTTCTGATCTTGCTTATGGCGTCTTGACCAGTATTGTCGTACGGGGAGGCATTTGTCTTGTTTCCTTGACTCCAGGCCCTGTCTTTCTCGATCAGGATGATACTGGTCACTGTCGTGGTATTCCAGTGTGCCCCACCGGCACCTTGGTGCGATGGTGGGTGACACCAGAGCCAAGTTAATGACGCTGTCAGATCACCTGGTCGAGTGGCTATTCTAGTGACCTTCCCATCATTCAGACAGACCAGGGCAGCAGATGCCAGGGCGTCCTCCAGATCTTCCCCCTGTCTATTGGTGATGCAATTCCCCCATTGACTGCCCCTGGCATTGAAGTTCCCACAGAAGAATATATGCCTTTCATCCATATCGAACAAACTCTGCCATTGTCGCACGTCGACCTTCCCATTTCGCGCATAAACATGCATGATTACAAGCTGCACTGGCGTCATTATTCTTAATGTCTGCACTTGCAGGGCATCACTGTTCCATGCGGACATATCGATCTCAGACACCAGTATGTTGTCGCGGACATGAATGTCCTGTCCGAGGTGCCGCCTGTTGAAGAAGCCCTGAAATCCCGCGACATTGACTGTTCCGTCGCCGAGCTGTGTTTCTTGTAAGACTACAATATCTTTTCCGAAGAGTAGTTTTTCAAGAATGGGTCGGCTTTGACTAAATGATGCACAGTTCCAGTAAAGTACTCGAACGTGTCCGATGCCCAATCTGTCACATTTTAATCGCCTTCTGCGTGCGCCCGCCCTCTTAAAGTTCTTACCACGCTGTGTCCTTGTCGGTCGTCTTGTCGTCATGTTAGGCTTAACTATCGCCACCGGGCGCCGATGATACGCCGAAGGGAGTCCGGGCGCGCGTGCACGAACTCCGTTGCACGGTCCGAACTCCATTCCACCACGAAAAACAGCAGGGGGATAGCTGTGATGTTACTTTATGGCGTTTGTCACCTCACTAACTCGCCTTATTTCAATGGCCATCGTCTGTGTTGGCTCATGGCCACTTAATCAACTGATTGGTGATTCATCTCTGTACTTAGTGGACTTCTCGACCCTCACGGGCGTCTGTGACGAAGGAGTAGTCAACGCGATTCGCATCGGTCGTTAGAAAGCAATGGTAAACTACTGAACGTAAGAAAACGAAAAGAACTTAAACTGTGCCTAGTAAATCAGACGCAGACAAAACAGTTGCCACGTCCTGTAGAGAACACGCAAGTAACGTTTAACTTCACCATCCGCCACCCGGTGGACGCGCCTGGCAGTTGCTCCTAACCTGGGTATATCTGAGTATTTCATGAGAATTGTATCCTTACCAGTAATCGAATACACTTCCTGTGGTGTTTTTATAACAGAGAATCTGATCTCCTGGCCACCCACATCTTCTCAGTATATTGGAGTCAAGAATACCCATCCCTCATTCATTACTTGTAACACTTTGATATCAAATGTGGAATCCTTTGAGGCATTTAACACAGTTCATAAATAAACATCCATGTATTGCTAGGCGCTCATGGAACTAGAAGAATCCACTAATCCCTACTGCATTCTTCTACGTCTAAACAATACATGGGTGTTTATTTATGAATTATAATAGTTTGCCACATAAGCATATCCAGATGTATCTGTGTCCACAATGTTTACTCCTGTTGCCCAGTATCTAGAGCATGAAGGTAGTTTCTATGTTTCAGCTGTTCTGTTGTTATGTTGATATGCTCCACACATTTCATCTGTCATTGTCTTATTTACAACCTCGAGTACAACCTGCCGCTATCAGTACCTCAGCTTTTGTTGTCTTCTCTATGGCTCTATCCACAATATTCTGAACATCCTCCTCAAAAGGATGCCGGACAGCATAGACACAGAAAATGAGACAGTAAATCTACATCAATCCCCGGGGAAAACCCCGGCATCCATTAAGAAATAATATAGTTAACACGAATGTTCAATTTATACACTCAGGCCATATATCGTCCTGTATGACGAGGGGCACGTTTCAGCCTAGGATTCTTTTATTTAGCTCCTATCTGTCGTATAAACCGACTCCCTTCCCACCCTCCCCCACCTCTCAGCTTATATTCACATTTAGAACTGGGGAATAAACCCAGATGCATAGAAAATGATGCATATATTTTAAGAGTTGTATATAAGGAAATTAAACATGCATTCTCTTTGGGAAACACACATTACTGACGACGTTTACAGATTACAGGATGTTAACAACCATTCTAGGATGTCAGAGTGTATGGTATCCATATGTTGATACACATCATGATATTCATCATGTAGACGGCCCGTCGCAGAAGGCCACTCCCATCACTTCCCGCCGACAAGTACATCGATCTGTTCCCGCTGTTCTGCCTTGTGTATTTCCATGCCCAAGCATTCTGCAAAGTCCTTTATCCGTGTTCTTGCTCGTCATCCACTGCCCCTTGTTCGAGGACCCATGCCTTCCTTCACTGCCCCTTGTTCCAGGACCCACGCCTTTCTTCACTGCCCCTTGTTCCAAAACCCACGCCTTCCTTCACTGCCCCATCTTCCAGGACCCACGCCTTTCTTCGCTGCCCCATCTTCCAGGACCCACGCCTTTCTTCGCTGCCCCATCTTCCAGGACCCATGCCTTCCTTCACGCCCTGTGAGAGCCTGTGGCCGTGACTATGTTACTTACCTCCCACACAAGCAAAGGGGCCTCGCTTCATTTGAAGTGTCCAGCTCGAGGTGTACTCGGTATATGTTGCTAGCCCCACACTTGTATACACCAACCGGCACCAGGTCTGTCATGTGGTCAGTATCATGGTCAGTCGTCTTTTCTTCCCAGAATATTTTCTGGTACCTATTCTAGAATTTAGCGACTGGGGAGCCCAGGGCAAGGTTGTTAAATAATCTCTATCTCGCTGGGATTCCAACACATGACCCCCCCCCCCCCCCCCCCCACCTTCCCCGGGCGAGCAGGCTAGCATGACAGCCACTATGTTACCGCGGATTTCATCTCAATTAGTTAGTTAGTTAGTTAGTTAGTTAGTTAGTTAGTTAGTTAGTTAGTGACGGTGAGTTAGTGACTTAGTGCCAGTAAAGATGGCGGCGGATGGTCGTGTTGTTTTTTGATCGTTCGTTGTTTCGCGTATCTCAATTAGTCATCGTCATCCTATAATCAAAGTGTTGTAGGCGTTCTAGTCTCCTCACTCATTCCTGTCCTCTGTGTTCTAGTCTCCTCACAAATCTCTGTCCTCTGTGTTCTAGTCTCCTCACAAATCTCTGTTCTCTGTGTTCTAGTCAGTAGTTACAAAGGCGCAATTCGGTTATCATTTGCCGGATTAATCCGGAATGACCTTGACCTCGGCTGACTTTCACTCCCCCTCGGTCATGAAGTTGGGTGGGTATGTAGGGGTGATATCTAGGTCATATCTAAGGGCGATAATTCTAAGATTTTATGTTTCTAAGGGCAGATAACTATTGAGTGGGTGTATAAAAATTTTAATTAATTATTAAAAAACAAAAATAAAATAAATAAAAATAAAAATAAATAACGACGGGGTGCGGGGTGGTGGCGATGAGGTGGGCGCGTGGGGTGAGTCTAGGCGGTTCGGGTTTAAACACTATCATCACAGGGTTACAAATGAAAACTTTAAAATGTAAAGATGGTCGATATTATTGATTTTAGCGGGTATAGCTTAGTGAAATTCGTTGGTGAGGGGTGGGTAGCGGGTATTAGTGATTTGTAGAGTATCGTAGTGGCCTATACACTTTCATCACACAGGTACAAATGAAAACCTTAAAAACTAAAAATGGCCGATAATATTGATTGCAGCGGATATAGCTTAGTGAAACTCGTTGGTAAGGGGTGGGTAGTGGTTAACAGTGGTCTGTAGAGGGTCACCGTGGCGTTTTTACTATCATCATACGGGTTACAAATGAAAACCTTAAAAAGTAAAGACGGCCGATATTAATGATTTTAGCGGGTATAGCTTAGTGGAATTTATTGTTAAGGGGTGGGTAGCGGCTAGTAGTGATCCGTAGGGGGTCGTAGTGACCAATACACTGTCAACATACGGGTTACAAATGAAAACATTAAAAAGTAAAGATGGTCCATATTATTGATTGTCTCGGGTATGGCTTAGTGAAATTCGTTGGTAAGGGGTGGGTAGCGACTATTAGTGATCTGTATAGGGATGTATTGGCCTATACACTATCATCATACGGTTACAAATGAAAAACCTTAAAATGTAATGATGGCCGGTATTATCAGTTGCTGTGGGTATGGCTTAGTGAAACTCGATTGCTGTGGGTATGGCTTAGTGAAACTCGGTGATAAGGGATGGATACCAGTTATTAGTGATATATAGAGGGATGTAATGGCCTATACACTATCATCATACGGTTACAAATGAAAACCTTAAAATGTAATGATGGCCGGTATTATTGGTTGTAATGGGTATGGCTTAGTGAAACTCGATTGCTGTGGGTATGGCTTAGTGAAACTCGGTGATAAGCGGTGAATACCAGTTATTAGTGATCTATTGAGGGATGTAATGGCCTATACACTATCATCATACGGTTACAAAGGTAAACATTAAAATGTAAAGATGGCCGGTAATATTAGTTGCTGTGGGTATGGCTTGGTGTCATTCGTTGATAAAGAGTGGGTAGAGGTTATTAGTGCTAGTTAGAGGGTCGTAGTGGTATATACAGTATTATCATACTGGTTATAAATGAAAATCTTAAAAAGTAAAGATGGTCGGTATTAGTGGTTGTAGTGGGTACGGGATAGTGTTATTCGATGTCAGGGGGTGGATACTGGTTATTAGTGATATGTAGAGGGTGAGTGGTATATACACTATTAGCATACGGGTACAAATGAAAACCTTTTAAAAGTACAGATGACCTGTATTATTGGTTGTAGTGGTATGGCTTAGTGAAATTAGATGTTAAGGGGTGGGTGAGTGGATGCGTAGCTAAATAAGTGCTCGAACACTAACATCATACGATTTCAGATCGGTAAATCAAAATCTAATATCTCTCTCTCTTTCTCCTTGTGTCTATACGGGTCTTTGTTTTATTCCCCAGAAACCCATTTCCAAGACCAATAGGTGTTCTCAAACTTGTCTGCTCAGTGCCACACTTCACAGCCAGACAAAACTACAGCTTCTATGTACCATTTCAACATTCAAATAAGAAAATATGTTAACCAAAAGGGGAAAATATAGCGGTCAAACCTATAAATATCTTGGCCAAACTAAGGAAAAGTAGTAAACATTGTTAACCAAATGTGAAAAAATATCGCCCAGAGAGAGAAATATTTCAACTAAACTTAAAATAGAGCAGCCAAAACTTATGAAAAGTAGGAAAATTGTCAACCAAATTGGCAAAAGTTAGGCCAAATACAGAAATATATCGTTCCAACTTATGAAAAGTAGGATACTTTGTTAACCAAAGTGGAAAACCCTACAACAAGTTGGAAAATTATGTTAGCCAAATGTGAAAAATGTCGGCCAAAGACAGAAATACCTCATCCAAACGTATAAAAAGTAGGAAAATTGTTAACCAAACGGGAAAGATATTGACCAACTAGGAAAATGTATTAGTCAAAGAGGAATAATATTGAACAAGTAACGAAATATAGGTTCCAACTTATGAAAAGTAGGAAGCTTTGTTAACCAAATGTGAAAAATATCACCCAAAGCGAGAAATATCTCGCCCCAACGTATAAAAAGTAGGAAAATTGTCGGCCAAATGGGAAAAAGTTAGGCCAAATACAGAAATATCTCACCCAAACTTATGAAAAGTAGAAAACTTTGTTAGCCAAAGAGGGAAAACCAAGATCAAGTAGGAAAATGTGTTACCCAAATGTGAAAAACGTCAGCCAAATACAGAAATATCACGTCCACACTTATGAAAACCGGGAATGTTTGTTAGCCAAATAGGAAAATAAATATTGACCAACTAGGAAAATATGTTAGCCAAATGGGGAAAAATATCAGCCAAAGAAAGAAATATAGCGTCCAGACTTATAAACAGTAGGAAAATTTGTCAACCAAATGGTAAAATTATCAGCCAAAGAGAGAAATAGCTAGTCCAGCCTTATAAAAAGTAGAAAAATGTGTCAACCAGATGGTAAAAATGTGAGATGTGAGCACCGATGCCAGTCGAGGAAGACGTATCTGTACGTAACAGCTATCGGGTAACATACCTATACAGCGACTAGTGGCTAGCGCATGTTATCAGATTAAAATATTACAAACGAACACAACACACTGCCTCGACTCAGCCTTAGGTAATGAATTTAACATGGCATGTCAGTGTCCACTATCATAACAAGCAACGTTATCACGGACCAAATTAGGCATGTACACGTTCACTACCTCTCTGTGTGTCTGTACGGAACTACGGAACTCTACAACGTACCCCAGAAACACATTATAAACGCCAATATATGTTTTACAACTTGTCTGCTCAGTCCCACACTTTACAGCTGGACAAAACTACAGCTTCTATGTACCACTTCAACTTTCAAATAAGAAAATATGTTAACCAAAATAGAAAAATATAGCAGTCAAACTTATAAATAGCTCGGCCATACATATGAAAAGTAGGAAACATTGTTAACCAAATGTGAAGAAAAGATCGTCCAAAGAGAGAAATAGTTCAACTACACTTATAAATTGATCACCAAACTTATGAAAAGTAGGAACATTGTCAGCCAAATGGAAAAAAAGTTAGGCCAAATACAGAAATATCTCACCCAAACTTAGGAAAAGTTGGAAACTTTGTTAGCCAAAGAGGTAAAACCCAGGTCAAGTAGGAAAATCTGTTACCCAAATGTGAAAAAGGTCGGCCAAATAGAGAAATAGCTCGTCCTCACTTATGAAAACTAGAAAAAATTGTTAGCCAAGTAGGAAAATTTGTTAGCCTAATGTGAAAAAATATCAGCCAAAGAGAGAAATATCTCGTCCAGACTTATAAAAACCAGGAAAATGTGTCAACCAAAGGGGAAAATGTCGGCCAAATACAGAAATATCTTAACCAAACGTATAAAAAATAGGAAAATTGTTACCCAAACAGGAAATATATTGACCAAGTAAGAAAATGTGTTAGTCAAAGAGGAAAAATGTTGAAGAAGTAACGAAATACATCGTTCAAACTTATGAACAGTAGGAAAATTTGTTAACCAAATGTGAAAAAACAAATAACAATCACCCAAAGAGAGAAATATTTCAACTACACTTATAAATAGATCAGCCAAAGCTATGAAAAGTATGAAAAGTGTCAGCGAAATGTTAAAATGTTAGGCCAAAATACAGAAATATCACAGCCAAACTTATGAAAAGTAGGTAACTTTGTTAGCCAGAGGGAAAAACCTAGTTCAAGTTTGGAAAATCTGTTAACCAAATGTGAAAATTGTTGGCCAAATACAGAAATATCACGTTTACACTTATGAAAACTAGGAAAAATGTTAGCCAAATAGAAAAAAAAAATATTGGCCAAGTAGGAAAATTCTTCATTCAAAGGGCAAAATATCTCGTCCACACTTATAAAAGATAGGAAAATGTGTAACCAAATGGTACAAAAAGGTCGGCCAAATACAGAAATATCTCAACAAAACATAAAAACTAGGAAACATTGTTAACCAAATGGGAAATATATTGACCAAGAAGGAAAATGTGTTAGCCAGAGGGGGAAAATCTAAGTCAAGTAGGAAAATCTGTTACCAAAATATGAAAACTGTCGACCAAATACAGAAACATCTCTTCCACACTTATGAAAACTAGGAAAATGTGTTACCCAAACAGGAAAAGTATTGGCCAAGTAGGAAAACTTGTTAACCAAATGTGAAAAAATATCAGCCAAAGAGATAGATATCTCGTCCAGACTTATAAGAAGTAGGGCAAATATGTCAACCAAAGGTGAAAATGTCGGCCAAATACATAAATATCTCAACTAAACTTATGAAAAATTGGAAACTTTGCTAACCAAAATGTGAAAGATATTGACAAAGTAGGAAATACATCGTTCAATCTTATGAAAAGTAGCAAACTTTGTTAACCAAATGTGAAAAAATATCAGCCACAAAGAGGAATATCTCGTCCAAACTTATAAAAAGTAGGAGAATTGTCAACCAAATGGGAAAACAATGTCGACCAAATACAGAAATATCTTACCCAAACTTATGAAAAGTAGAAAACTTTGTTAGCCAAAGGGGGAAAACCAAGATCAAGTAGGAAAATGTGTTACCCAAATGTGAAAAACGTCAGCCAAATACAGAAATATCACGTCCACACTTATGAAAACCGGGAATGTTTGTTAGCCAAATAGGAAAATAAATATTGACCAACTAGGAAAATATGTTAGCCAAATGGGGAAAAATATCAGCCAAAGAAAGAAATATAGCGTCCAGACTTATAAACAGTAGGAAAATTTGTCAACCAAATGGTAAAATTATCAGCCAAAGAGAGAAATAGCTAGTCCAGCCTTATAAAAAGTAGAAAAATGTGTCAACCAGATGGTAAAAATGTGAGATGTGAGCACCGATGCCAGTCGAGGAAGACGTATCTGTACGTAACAGCTATCGGGTAACATACCTATACAGCGACTAGTGGCTAGCGCATGTTATCAGATTAAAATATTACAAACGAACACAACACACTGCCTCGACTCAGCCTTAGGTAATGAATTTAACATGGCATGTCAGTGTCCACTATCATAACAAGCAACGTTATCACGGACCAAATTAGGCATGTACACGTTCACTACCTCTCTGTGTGTCTGTACGGAACTACGGAACTCTACAACGTACCCCAGAAACACATTATAAACGCCAATATATGTTTTACAACTTGTCTGCTCAGTCCCACACTTTACAGCTGGACAAAACTACAGCTTCTATGTACCACTTCAACTTTCAAATAAGAAAATATGTTAACCAAAATAGAAAAATATAGCAGTCAAACTTATAAATAGCTCGGCCATACATATGAAAAGTAGGAAACATTGTTAACCAAATGTGAAGAAAAGATCGTCCAAAGAGAGAAATAGTTCAACTACACTTATAAATTGATCACCAAACTTATGAAAAGTAGGAACATTGTCAGCCAAATGGAAAAAAAGTTAGGCCAAATACAGAAATATCTCACCCAAACTTAGGAAAAGTTGGAAACTTTGTTAGCCAAAGAGGTAAAACCCAGGTCAAGTAGGAAAATCTGTTACCCAAATGTGAAAAAGGTCGGCCAAATAGAGAAATAGCTCGTCCTCACTTATGAAAACTAGAAAAAATTGTTAGCCAAGTAGGAAAATTTGTTAGCCTAATGTGAAAAAATATCAGCCAAAGAGAGAAATATCTCGTCCAGACGTATAAAAACCAGGAAAATGTGTCAACCAAAGGGGAAAATGTCGGCCAAATACAGAAATATCTTAACCAAACGTATAAAAAATAGGAAAATTGTTACCCAAACAGGAAATATATTGACCAAGTAAGAAAATGTGTTAGTCAAAGAGGAAAAATGTTGAAGAAGTAACGAAATACATCGTTCAAACTTATGAACAGTAGGAAAATTTGTTAACCAAATGTGAAAAAACAAATAACAATCAACCAAAGAGAGAAATATTTCAACTACACTTATAAATAGATCAGCCAAAGCTATGAAAAGTATGAAAAGTGTCAGCGAAATGTTAAAATGTTAGGCCAAAATACAGAAATATCACAGCCAAACTTATGAAAAGTAGGAAACTTTGTTAGCCAGAGGGAAAAACCTAGTTCAAGTAGGAAAATCTGTTAACCAAATGTGAAAATTGTTGGCCAAATACAGAAATATCACGTTTACACTTATGAAAACTAGGAAAAATGTTAGCCAAATAGAAAAAAAAAATATTGGCCAAGTAGGAAAATTCTTCATTCAAAGGGCAAAATATCTCGTCCACACTTATAAAAGATAGGAAAATGTGTAACCAAATGGTACAAAAAGGTCGGCCAAATACAGAAATATCTCAACAAAACATATAAAAACTAGGAAACATTGTTAACCAAATGGGAAATATATTGACCAAGAAGGAAAATGTGTTAGCCAGAGGGGGAAAATCTAAGTCAAGTAGGAAAATCTGTTACCAAAATATGAAAACTGTCGACCAAATACAGAAACATCTCTTCCACACTTATGAAAACTAGGAAAATGTGTTACCCAAACAGGAAAAGTATTGGCCAAGTAGGAAAACTTGTTAACCAAATGTGAAAAAAATATCAGCCAAAGAGATAGATATCTCGTCCAGACTTATAAGAAGTAGGGCAAATATGTCAACCAAAGGTGAAAATGTCGGCCAAATACATAAATATCTCAACTAAACTTATGAAAAATTGGAAACTTTGCTAACCAAAATGTGAAAGATATTGACAAAGTAGGAAATACATCGTTCAATCTTATGAAAAGTAGCAAACTTTGTTAACCAAATGTGAAAAAATATCAGCCACAAAGAGGAATATCTCGTCCAAACTTATAAAAAGTAGGAGAATTGTCAACCAAATGGGAAAACAATGTCGACCAAATACAGAAATATCTTACCCAAACTTATGAAAAGTAGAAAACTTTGTTAGCCAAAGGGGGAAAACCAAGATCAAGTAGGAAAATGTGTTACCCAAATGTGAAAAACGTCAGCCAAATACAGAAATATCACGTCCACACTTATGAAAACCGGGAATGTTTGTTAGCCAAATAGGAAAATAAATATTGACCAACTAGGAAAATATGTTAGCCAAATGGGGAAAAATATCAGCCAAAGAAAGAAATATAGCGTCCAGACTTATAAACAGTAGGAAAATTTGTCAACCAAATGGTAAAATTATCAGCCAAAGAGAGAAATAGCTAGTCCAGCCTTATAAAAAGTAGAAAAATGTGTCAACCAGATGGTAAAAATGTGAGATGTGAGCACCGATGCCAGTCGAGGAAGACGTATCTGTACGTAACAGCTATCGGGTAACATACCTATACAGCGACTAGTGGCTAGCGCATGTTATCAGATTAAAATATTACAAACGAACACAACACACTGCCTCGACTCAGCCTTAGGTAATGAATTTAACATGGCATGTCAGTGTCCACTATCATAACAAGCAACGTTATCACGGACCAAATTAGGCATGTACACGTTCACTACCTCTCTGTGTGTCTGTACGGAACTACGGAACTCTACAACGTACCCCAGAAACACATTATAAACGCCAATATATGTTTTACAACTTGTCTGCTCAGTCCCACACTTTACAGCTGGACAAAACTACAGCTTCTATGTACCACTTCAACTTTCAAATAAGAAAATATGTTAACCAAAATAGAAAAATATAGCAGTCAAACTTATAAATAGCTCGGCCATACATATGAAAAGTAGGAAACATTGTTAACCAAATGTGAAGAAAAGATCGTCCAAAGAGAGAAATAGTTCAACTACACTTATAAATTGATCACCAAACTTATGAAAAGTAGGAACATTGTCAGCCAAATGGAAAAAAAGTTAGGCCAAATACAGAAATATCTCACCCAAACTTAGGAAAAGTTGGAAACTTTGTTAGCCAAAGAGGTAAAACCCAGGTCAAGTAGGAAAATCTGTTACCCAAATGTGAAAAAGGTCGGCCAAATAGAGAAATAGCTCGTCCTCACTTATGAAAACTAGAAAAAATTGTTAGCCAAGTAGGAAAATTTGTTAGCCTAATGTGAAAAAATATCAGCCAAAGAGAGAAATATCTCGTCCAGACGTATAAAAACCAGGAAAATGTGTCAACCAAAGGGGAAAATGTCGGCCAAATACAGAAATATCTTAACCAAACGTATAAAAAATAGGAAAATTGTTACCCAAACAGGAAATATATTGACCAAGTAAGAAAATGTGTTAGTCAAAGAGGAAAAATGTTGAAGAAGTAACGAAATACATCGTTCAAACTTATGAACAGTAGGAAAATTTGTTAACCAAATGTGAAAAAACAAATAACAATCAACCAAAGAGAGAAATATTTCAACTACACTTATAAATAGATCAGCCAAAGCTATGAAAAGTATGAAAAGTGTCAGCGAAATGTTAAAATGTTAGGCCAAAATACAGAAATATCACAGCCAAACTTATGAAAAGTAGGAAACTTTGTTAGCCAGAGGGAAAAACCTAGTTCAAGTAGGAAAATCTGTTAACCAAATGTGAAAATTGTTGGCCAAATACAGAAATATCACGTTTACACTTATGAAAACTAGGAAAAATGTTAGCCAAATAGAAAAAAAAAATATTGGCCAAGTAGGAAAATTCTTCATTCAAAGGGCAAAATATCTCGTCCACACTTATAAAAGATAGGAAAATGTGTAACCAAATGGTACAAAAAGGTCGGCCAAATACAGAAATATCTCAACAAAACATATAAAAACTAGGAAACATTGTTAACCAAATGGGAAATATATTGACCAAGAAGGAAAATGTGTTAGCCAGAGGGGGAAAATCTAAGTCAAGTAGGAAAATCTGTTACCAAAATATGAAAACTGTCGACCAAATACAGAAACATCTCTTCCACACTTATGAAAACTAGGAAAATGTGTTACCCAAACAGGAAAAGTATTGGCCAAGTAGGAAAACTTGTTAACCAAATGTGAAAAAAATATCAGCCAAAGAGATAGATATCTCGTCCAGACTTATAAGAAGTAGGGCAAATATGTCAACCAAAGGTGAAAATGTCGGCCAAATACATAAATATCTCAACTAAACTTATGAAAAATTGGAAACTTTGCTAACCAAAATGTGAAAGATATTGACAAAGTAGGAAATACATCGTTCAATCTTATGAAAAGTAGCAAACTTTGTTAACCAAATGTGAAAAAATATCAGCCACAAAGAGGAATATCTCGTCCAAACTTATAAAAAGTAGGAGAATTGTCAACCAAATGGGAAAACAATGTCGACCAAATACAGAAATATCTTACCCAAACTTATGAAAAGTAGAAAACTTTGTTAGCCAAAGGGGGAAAACCAAGATCAAGTAGGAAAATGTGTTACCCAAATGTGAAAAACGTCAGCCAAATACAGAAATATCACGTCCACACTTATGAAAACCGGGAATGTTTGTTAGCCAAATAGGAAAATAAATATTGACCAACTAGGAAAATATGTTAGCCAAATGGGGAAAAATATCAGCCAAAGAAAGAAATATAGCGTCCAGACTTATAAACAGTAGGAAAATTTGTCAACCAAATGGTAAAATTATCAGCCAAAGAGAGAAATAGCTAGTCCAGCCTTATAAAAAGTAGAAAAATGTGTCAACCAGATGGTAAAAATGTGAGATGTGAGCACCGATGCCAGTCGAGGAAGACGTATCTGTACGTAACAGCTATCGGGTAACATACCTATACAGCGACTAGTGGCTAGCGCATGTTATCAGATTAAAATATTACAAACGAACACAACACACTGCCTCGACTCAGCCTTAGGTAATGAATTTAACATGGCATGTCAGTGTCCACTATCATAACAAGCAACGTTATCACGGACCAAATTAGGCATGTACACATTCACTACCTCTCTGTGTGTCTGTACGGAACTACGGAACTCTACAACGTACCCCAGAAACACATTATAAACGCCAATATATGTTTTACAACTTGTCTGCTCAGTCCCACACTTTACAGCTGGACAAAACTACAGCTTCTATGTACCACTTCAACTTTCAAATAAGAAAATATGTTAACCAAAATAGAAAAATATAGCAGTCAAACTTATAAATAGCTCGGCCATACATATGAAAAGTAGGAAACATTGTTAACCAAATGTGAAGAAAAGATCGTCCAAAGAGAGAAATAGTTCAACTACACTTATAAATTGATCACCAAACTTATGAAAAGTAGGAACATTGTCAGCCAAATGGAAAAAAAGTTAGGCCAAATACAGAAATATCTCACCCAAACTTAGGAAAAGTTGGAAACTTTGTTAGCCAAAGAGGTAAAACCCAGGTCAAGTAGGAAAATCTGTTACCCAAATGTGAAAAAGGTCGGCCAAATAGAGAAATAGCTCGTCCTCACTTATGAAAACTAGAAAAAATTGTTAGCCAAGTAGGAAAATTTGTTAGCCTAATGTGAAAAAATATCAGCCAAAGAGAGAAATATTTCGTCCAGACGTATAAAAACCAGGAAAATGTGTCAACCAAAGGGGAAAATGTCGGCCAAATACAGAAATATCTTAACCAAACGTATAAAAAATAGGAAAATTGTTACCCAAACAGGAAATATATTGACCAAGTAAGAAAATGTGTTAGTCAAAGAGGAAAAATGTTGAAGAAGTAACGAAATACATCGTTCAAACTTATGAACAGTAGGAAAATTTGTTAACCAAATGTGAAAAAACAAATAACAATCAACCAAAGAGAGAAATATTTCAACTACACTTATAAATAGATCAGCCAAAGCTATGAAAAGTATGAAAAGTGTCAGCGAAATGTTAAAATGTTAGGCCAAAATACAGAAATATCACAGCCAAACTTATGAAAAGTAGGAAACTTTGTTAGCCAGAGGGAAAAACCTAGTTCAAGTAGGAAAATCTGTTAACCAAATGTGAAAATTGTTGGCCAAATACAGAAATATCACGTTTACACTTATGAAAACTAGGAAAAATGTTAGCCAAATAGAAAAAAAAAATATTGGCCAAGTAGGAAAATTCTTCATTCAAAGGGCAAAATATCTCGTCCACACTTATAAAAGATAGGAAAATGTGTAACCAAATGGTACAAAAAGGTCGGCCAAATACAGAAATATCTCAACAAAACATATAAAAACTAGGAAACATTGTTAACCAAATGGGAAATATATTGACCAAGAAGGAAAATGTGTTAGCCAGAGGGGGAAAATCTAAGTCAAGTAGGAAAATCTGTTACCAAAATATGAAAACTGTCGACCAAATACAGAAACATCTCTTCCACACTTATGAAAACTAGGAAAATGTGTTACCCAAACAGGAAAAGTATTGGCCAAGTAGGAAAACTTGTTAACCAAATGTGAAAAAATATCAGCCAAAGAGATAGATATCTCGTCCAGACTTATAAGAAGTAGGGCAAATATGTCAACCAAAGGTGAAAATGTCGGCCAAATACATAAATATCTCAACTAAACTTATGAAAAATTGGAAACTTTGCTAACCAAAATGTGAAAGATATTGACAAAGTAGGAAATACATCGTTCAATCTTATGAAAAGTAGCAAACTTTGTTAACCAAATGTGAAAAAATATCAGCCACAAAGAGGAATATCTCGTCCAAACTTATAAAAAGTAGGAGAATTGTCAACCAAATGGGAAAACAATGTCGACCAAATACAGAAATATCTTACCCAAACTTATGAAAAGTAGAAAACTTTGTTAGCCAAAGGGGGAAAACCAAGATCAAGTAGGAAAATGTGTTACCCAAATGTGAAAAACGTCAGCCAAATACAGAAATATCACGTCCACACTTATGAAAACCGGGAATGTTTGTTAGCCAAATAGGAAAATAAATATTGACCAACTAGGAAAATATGTTAGCCAAATGGGGAAAAATATCAGCCAAAGAAAGAAATATAGCGTCCAGACTTATAAACAGTAGGAAAATTTGTCAACCAAATGGTAAAATTATCAGCCAAAGAGAGAAATAGCTAGTCCAGCCTTATAAAAAGTAGAAAAATGTGTCAACCAGATGGTAAAAATGTGAGATGTGAGCACCGATGCCAGTCGAGGAAGACGTATCTGTACGTAACAGCTATCGGGTAACATACCTATACAGCGACTAGTGGCTAGCGCATGTTATCAGATTAAAATATTACAAACGAACACAACACACTGCCTCGACTCAGCCTTAGGTAATGAATTTAACATGGCATGTCAGTGTCCACTATCATAACAAGCAACGTTATCACGGACCAAATTAGGCATGTACACGTTCACTACCTCTCTGTGTGTCTGTACGGAACTACGGAACTCTACAACGTACCCCAGAAACACATTATAAACGCCAATATATGTTTTACAACTTGTCTGCTCAGTCCCACACTTTACAGCTGGACAAAACTACAGCTTCTATGTACCACTTCAACTTTCAAATAAGAAAATATGTTAACCAAAATAGAAAAATATAGCAGTCAAACTTATAAATAGCTCGGCCATACATATGAAAAGTAGGAAACATTGTTAACCAAATGTGAAGAAAAGATCGTCCAAAGAGAGAAATAGTTCAACTACACTTATAAATTGATCACCAAACTTATGAAAAGTAGGAACATTGTCAGCCAAATGGAAAAAAAGTTAGGCCAAATACAGAAATATCTCACCCAAACTTAGGAAAAGTTGGAAACTTTGTTAGCCAAAGAGGTAAAACCCAGGTCAAGTAGGAAAATCTGTTACCCAAATGTGAAAAAGGTCGGCCAAATAGAGAAATAGCTCGTCCTCACTTATGAAAACTAGAAAAAATTGTTAGCCAAGTAGGAAAATTTGTTAGCCTAATGTGAAAAAATATCAGCCAAAGAGAGAAATATCTCGTCCAGACGTATAAAAACCAGGAAAATGTGTCAACCAAAGGGGAAAATGTCGGCCAAATACAGAAATATCTTAACCAAACGTATAAAAAATAGGAAAATTGTTACCCAAACAGGAAATATATTGACCAAGTAAGAAAATGTGTTAGTCAAAGAGGAAAAATGTTGAAGAAGTAACGAAATACATCGTTCAAACTTATGAACAGTAGGAAAATTTGTTAACCAAATGTGAAAAAACAAATAACAATCAACCAAAGAGAGAAATATTTCAACAACACTTATAAATAGATCAGCCAAAGCTATGAAAAGTATGAAAAGTGTCAGCGAAATGTTAAAATGTTAGGCCAAAATACAGAAATATCACAGCCAAACTTATGAAAAGTAGGAAACTTTGTTAGCCAGAGGGAAAAACCTAGTTCAAGTAGGAAAATCTGTTAACCAAATGTGAAAATTGTTGGCCAAATACAGAAATATCACGTTTACACTTATGAAAACTAGGAAAAATGTTAGCCAAATAGAAAAAAAAATATTGGCCAAGTAGGAAAATTCTTCATTCAAAGGGCAAAATATCTCGTCCACACTTATAAAAGATAGGAAAATGTGTAACCAAATGGTACAAAAAGGTCGGCCAAATACAGAAATATCTCAACAAAACATATAAAAACTAGGAAACATTGTTAACCAAATGGGAAATATATTGACCAAGAAGGAAAATGTGTTAGCCAGAGGGGGAAAATCTAAGTCAAGTAGGAAAATCTGTTACCAAAATATGAAAACTGTCGACCAAATACAGAAACATCTCTTCCACACTTATGAAAACTAGGAAAATGTGTTACCCAAACAGGAAAAGTATTGGCCAAGTAGGAAAACTTGTTAACCAAATGTGAAAAAAATATCAGCCAAAGAGATAGATATCTCGTCCAGACTTATAAGAAGTAGGGCAAATATGTCAACCAAAGGTGAAAATGTCGGCCAAATACATAAATATCTCAACTAAACTTATGAAAAATTGGAAACTTTGCTAACCAAAATGTGAAAGATATTGACAAAGTAGGAAATACATCGTTCAATCTTATGAAAAGTAGCAAACTTTGTTAACCAAATGTGAAAAAATATCAGCCACAAAGAGGAATATCTCGTCCAAACTTATAAAAAGTAGGAGAATTGTCAACCAAATGGGAAAACAATGTCGACCAAATACAGAAATATCTTACCCAAACTTATGAAAAGTAGAAAACTTTGTTAGCCAAAGGGGGAAAACCAAGATCAAGTAGGAAAATGTGTTACCCAAATGTGAAAAACGTCAGCCAAATACAGAAATATCACGTCCACACTTATGAAAACCGGGAATGTTTGTTAGCCAAATAGGAAAATAAATATTGACCAACTAGGAAAATATGTTAGCCAAATGGGGAAAAATATCAGCCAAAGAAAGAAATATAGCGTCCAGACTTATAAACAGTAGGAAAATTTGTCAACCAAATGGTAAAATTATCAGCCAAAGAGAGAAATAGCTAGTCCAGCCTTATAAAAAGTAGAAAAATGTGTCTACCAGATGGTAAAAATGTGAGATGTGAGCACCGATGCCAGTCGAGGAAGACGTATCTGTACGTAACAGCTATCGGGTAACATACCTATACAGCGACTAGTGGCTAGCGCATGTTATCAGATTAAAATATTACAAACGAACACAACACACTGCCTCGACTCAGCCTTAGGTAATGAATTTAACATGGCATGTCAGTGTCCACTATCATAACAAGCAACGTTATCACGGACCAAATTAGGCATGTACACGTTCACTACCTCTCTGTGTGTCTGTACGGAACTACGGAACTCTACAACGTACCCCAGAAACACATTATAAACGCCAATATATGTTTTACAACTTGTCTGCTCAGTCCCACACTTTACAGCTGGACAAAACTACAGCTTCTATGTACCACTTCAACTTTCAAATAAGAAAATATGTTAACCAAAATAGAAAAATATAGCAGTCAAACTTATAAATAGCTCGGCCATACATATGAAAAGTAGGAAACATTGTTAACCAAATGTGAAGAAAAGATCGTCCAAAGAGAGAAATAGTTCAACTACACTTATAAATTGATCACCAAACTTATGAAAAGTAGGAACATTGTCAGCCAAATGGAAAAAAAGTTAGGCCAAATACAGAAATATCTCACCCAAACTTAGGAAAAGTTGGAAACTTTGTTAGCCAAAGAGGTAAAACCCAGGTCAAGTAGGAAAATCTGTTACCCAAATGTGAAAAAGGTCGGCCAAATAGAGAAATAGCTCGTCCTCACTTATGAAAACTAGAAAAAATTGTTAGCCAAGTAGGAAAATTTGTTAGCCTAATGTGAAAAAATATCAGCCAAAGAGAGAAATATCTCGTCCAGACGTATAAAAACCAGGAAAATGTGTCAACCAAAGGGGAAAATGTCGGCCAAATACAGAAATATCTTAACCAAACGTATAAAAAATAGGAAAATTGTTACCCAAACAGGAAATATATTGACCAAGTAAGAAAATGTGTTAGTCAAAGAGGAAAAATGTTGAAGAAGTAACGAAATACATCGTTCAAACTTATGAACAGTAGGAAAATTTGTTAACCAAATGTGAAAAAACAAATAACAATCAACCAAAGAGAGAAATATTTCAACTACACTTATAAATAGATCAGCCAAAGCTATGAAAAGTATGAAAAGTGTCAGCGAAATGTTAAAATGTTAGGCCAAAATACAGAAATATCACAGCCAAACTTATGAAAAGTAGGAAACTTTGTTAGCCAGAGGGAAAAACCTAGTTCAAGTAGGAAAATCTGTTAACCAAATGTGAAAATTGTTGGCCAAATACAGAAATATCACGTTTACACTTATGAAAACTAGGAAAAATGTTAGCCAAATAGAAAAAAAAAATATTGGCCAAGTAGGAAAATTCTTCATTCAAAGGGCAAAATATCTCGTCCACACTTATAAAAGATAGGAAAATGTGTAACCAAATGGTACAAAAAGGTCGGCCAAATACAGAAATATCTCAACAAAACATATAAAAACTAGGAAACATTGTTAACCAAATGGGAAATATATTGACCAAGAAGGAAAATGTGTTAGCCAGAGGGGGAAAATCTAAGTCAAGTAGGAAAATCTGTTACCAAAATATGAAAACTGTCGACCAAATACAGAAACATCTCTTCCACACTTATGAAAACTAGGAAAATGTGTTACCCAAACAGGAAAAGTATTGGCCAAGTAGGAAAACTTGTTAACCAAATGTGAAAAAATATCAGCCAAAGAGATAGATATCTCGTCCAGACTTATAAGAAGTAGGGCAAATATGTCAACCAAAGGTGAAAATGTCGGCCAAATACATAAATATCTCAACTAAACTTATGAAAAATTGGAAACTTTGCTAACCAAAATGTGAAAGATATTGACAAAGTAGGAAATACATCGTTCAATCTTATGAAAAGTAGCAAACTTTGTTAACCAAATGTGAAAAAATATCAGCCACAAAGAGGAATATCTCGTCCAAACTTATAAAAAGTAGGAGAATTGTCAACCAAATGGGAAAACAATGTCGACCAAATACAGAAATATCTTACCCAAACTTATGAAAAGTAGGAAACTTTGTTAGCCAAAGGGGGAACAAAAAAAAAAAAAAAAAAAAAAAAAAAAAACAACAACAACTTAGGTCAAGTAGGAAAATATGTTAGCCAAATGTGAAAAAATGTCGGCCAAATACAAAAATATCTCGTCCACACTTATGGAAACTAGGAAAATTTGCGGGTCAAAGAGGAAAAATATCGGCCAAGTAGGAAAATTTGATAACCATATGTGAAAAAAATATCAGCCAAAGAGAGAAATATATAAACTAAACTTATAAAAAGTTGAAAAATGTGTTACCCAAATGGGAAAAATGTTAGCCAAGTAAAGAAATATCGCGTCCACACTTATAAAAAGTAGGAAAATTTGTTATCCAAAGGGGAAATCGTCCCTTACATACAGAAATAGCTCATTCAAAATTATAAAATGTAGGAAATTTGTTATCGAAATGGGAAATAATCTTGACCAAGTAAGAAAATTTGTTAGCCAAATGGGAAACATATTGACCAAGTAACGAAACGCATCGGCCAATTGAATGAAAATTCAGAAACTTTGTTAACCAATGGTGAAAAAAAATATCGACCAAAGAGAGAAATATTTCAACTAAACTTATAGAAAATAGAAAAATTTTTCAGCCAAATGGGAAAAAGTTCGGCCAAACACAGAAATAGCTCAACCAGATTTATAAAAAGAAGGGGGAAATTGACGAAGTAACGAAATATCTCGACAAAACTTATGAAAAGTAGGAATATTTGTTAGCCAAATAGGAAAAATCTTGACCAAGTAAGAATGTTTTTAACCAAATGGGGAAAATATGGTAAACGTAACGAAATACCTCGTCCACACTTATGAAAAATAGGAAACTTTGTTTACCAAAGATGAAGAAAGGGTTGACCACAATAGGAAATTACACATCAAACTTATGAAAGTTGGGAAACTTTGTTAACCAAATGTGAAAAATAGTCGTCAAATAAAGAAATATTGTCCCTAAATTTTATAAAAAAGTAGGAAACTTTTTGTTAATAAAGGCAACATATATTGACCAAGTAAAGAAATATTTCATCCAAACTTATGAAAACTAGAAAATTTTGTTAACCAAAGATGAAAAAATTTTGACCAAATTTCAGCCAAAATTATAAAAAGTAGGAAAATTTGTTAACTAAAGATGAAACATTTTGACCAAATTTCACCCAAACTTATAAAAAGTAGGAACATTTCTTAAACAAATGGGAAAAATATCTCACGTTGTCATTTCACATCCGCAATAGCATCAGGTCTCCAGCCAACCAGCACTGTCTATTATAAGGTCGACCTTTTTATTAAAACCACGTTTGCCTTATTAACCCCATGAGTACCATCTACCTCATCTTCTAACCGACTTTCCACGCTTCATACCACTTAACGCTAAGATTCTCTTTGAGCCCTCAACCGGCTTTCTGGTGACTGGGCAAATTTGCAACCTACTAGCGATAATCCTCTGTCCCCTATGCAAGCAACAGCTGTATTTCAGAAAATTAAAAGTATCTTATGTAATAAGTCACTATTGTTGAAGGAAAAATAAAATTTCAACAATAAAATTGTACAAAAATTGACAATTAAATTTCTCATTTTTGTTTCCAGATTGAATGTTTCATGTAGAAATTTAATTGTCAATTTTTATACAATTTTATTGTTGAAATTTTATTTTTCCTTCAACAATAGTGACTTATTACATAAGATACTTTTAATTTTCTGAAATACAGCTGTTGCTTGCATAGGGGACAGAGGATTATCGCTAGTAGGTTGGAAATTTGCACAGTCACCAGAAAGCCGGTTGATGTGTGCTCAAAGAGAATCTTAGCGTTAAGTGATATGAAGCGTGGAAAGTCAGTTAGAAGATGAGGTAGATGGTATTCATGGGGTTAATAAGGCAAACGTGGTTTTAAGAATAAGGTCGACCTTATAACAGTCAGTGCTGGTTGGCTGGAGACCTGATGCTATTGCGGATGTGAAATGACAACGTGAGATATTTTCCCCATTTGTTTAAGAAATGTTCCTACTTTTTATAAGTTTGGGTGAAATTTGGTCAAAATGTTTCATCTTTGGTTAACAAATTGTCCTACTTTTTATAATTGTGGCTGAAATTTGGTCAAAATTGTTTCATCTTTGGTTAACAAAATTTTCTAGTTTTCATAAGTTTGGATGAAATATTTCTTTACTTGGTCAATATGTGTTGCCTTTGGTTAACAAAAAGTTGCCTACTTTTTTATAAAATTTAGGGACAATATTTCTTTATTTGACGACTATTTTTCACATTTGGTTAACAAAGTTTCCCAATTTTCATAAGTTTGATGTGTAATTTCCTATTGTGGTCAACCCTTTCTTCATCTTTGGTTAACAAAGTTTCCTATTTTACATAAGTGTGGACGAGGTATTTCGTTACGTTTACCAGATTTTCCCCATTTGGTTAAAAACATTCTTACTTGGCCATGATTTTTCCTATTTGGCTAACAAATATTCCTACTTTTCATAAGTTTTGTCGAGATATTTCGTTACTTCGTCAATTTCCCCCTTCTTTTTATAAATCTGGTTGAGCTATTTCTGTGTTTGGCCGAACTTTTTCCCATTTGGCTGACAAATTTTTCTATTTTTTTTTATAAGTTTAGTTGAAATATTTCTCTCTTTGGTCGATATTTTTTTTTCACCATTGGTTAACAAAGGTTCAGAATTTTCATTCATTTTGCCGATGCGTTTCGTTACTTGGTCAATATGTTTCCCATTTGGCTAACAAATTTTCTCACTTGGTCAAGATTTTTTCCCATTTCGATAACAAATTTTCCTACTTTTTATAAGTTTGAATGAGCTATTTCTGTATTTGAGCGACGATTTCCCCTTTGGATAACAAATTTTCCTACTTTTTATAAGTGTGGACGCGATATTTCTTTACTTGGCTAACATTTTTCCCATTTGGGTAACACATTTGTCTACTTTTTATAAGTTTAGTTTATATATTTCTCTCTTTGGCTGATATTTTTTCACATATGGTTATCAAATTTTCCTACTTGGCCAATATTTTTCCTCTTTGACCCGCAAATTTTCCTAGTTTTCATAAGTGTGGACGAGATATTTCTGTATTTGGCCGACATTTTTTCACATTTGGCTAACATATTTTCCTACTTGACCTAAGTTGTTGTTTTTTTTTTTTTTTTTTTTTTTCCCTTTGGCTAACAAATTTTCCTACTTTTCATAAGTTTGGCTGAGATATTTCTGTATTTGGTCGACATTGTTTTCCCATTTGGTTGACAATTCTCCTACTTTTTATAAGTTTGGACGAGATATTCCTCTTTGTGGCTGATATTTTTTCACATTTGGTTAACAAAGTTTGCTACTTTTCATAAGATTGAACGATGTATTTCGTTACTTGTTCAATATGTTTCCTCTTTGACTAACACATTTTTCCTACTTTGTCAATATCTTTCACTTTTGGTTAGCAAAGTTTCCAATTTTTCATAAGTTTAGTTGAGATATTTATGTATTTGGCCGACATTTTCACCTTTGGTTGACATATTTGCCCCACTTTTTATAAGTCTGGACAAGATATTTATCTCTTTGGCTGATATTTTTTCACATTTGGTTAACAAGTTTTCCTACTTGGCCAATACTTTTCCTGTTTGGCTAACACATTTTCCTAGTTTTCATAAGTGTGGATGAGATGTTTCTGTATTTCGTCGACAGTTTTCATATTTTGGTAGCAGATTTTCCTACTTGACTTAGATTTTCCCACTCTGGCTAACACATTTTCCTTCTTGGTCAATATCTTTCCCATTTGGTTAACAATGTTTCCTAGTTTTTATGTTTTGTTGAGATATTTCTGTATTTGGTCGACCTTTTTGTACCATTTGGTTACACATTTTCCTATCTTTTATAAGTGTGGACGAGATATTTTGCCCTTTGAATGAAAAATTTTCCTACTTGGCCAATACTTTTTTTTTTCCTATTTGGCTAGCAATTTTTCCTAGTTTTCATAAGTGTAAACGTAATATTTCTGTATTTGGCCGATATTTTTCACATTTGGTTAACCGATTTTCCTACTTGAACTAGGTTTTCCCCCTCTGGCTAACAAATTTTCCTACTTTTCATAAGTTTGGCTGTGATATTTCTGTATTTTGGCCTAACATTTTAACATTTCGCTGACAATTTTCCTACTTTTCATAGCTTTGGCTGATCTATTTATAAGTGTAGTTGAAATATTTCTCTCTTTGGATGATTTTTTTTCCACATTTCGTTAACAAATTTTCCTACTGTTCATAAGTTTGAACGATGTATTTCGTTACTTCTTCAACATTTTTCCTCTTTGACTAACACATTTTCTTACTTGGTCAATATATTTCCCATTTGGTTAACAATTTTCGTATTTTTTATACGTTTGGTTAAGATATTTCTGTATTTGGCCGACATTTTCCTCTTTGGTTGACACATTTTCCTGGTTTTTATAAGTCTGGACGAGATATTTCTCTCTTTGGCTGATATTTTTCCACATTAGGCTAACAAATTTTCCTACTTGGCCAATATTTTTCCTATTTGGCTAACAATTTTTTCTAGTTTTCATAAGTGAGGACGAGCTATTTCTCTATTTGGTCGACCTTTTTCACATTTGGGTAACAGATTTTCCTACTTGACCTGGGGTTTTCCCCTTTGGCTAACAAAGTTTCCAACTTTTCCTAAGTTTGGGTGAGATATTTCTGTATTTGGCCTAACTTTTTTCCCATTTGGCTGACAATGTTCCTACTTTTCATAAGTTTGGTGATCAATTTATAAGTGTAGTTGAACTATTTCTCTCTTTGGACGATCTTTTCTTCACATTTGGTTAACAATGTTTCCTACTTTCCATATGTATGGCCGAGCTATTTATAAGTTTGACTGCTATATTTTTCTATTTTGGTTAACATATTTTCTTATTTGAAAGTTGAAGTGGTACATAGAAGCTGTAGTTTTGTCCAGCTGTAAAGTGTGGGACTGAGCAGACAAGTTGTAAAACATATATTGGCGTTTATAATGTGTTTCTGGGGTACGTTGTAGAGTTCCGTAGTTCCGTACAGACACACAGAGAGGTAGTGAACGTGTACATGCCTAATTTGGTCCGTGATAACGTTGCTTGTTATGATAGTGGACACTGACATGCCATGTTAAATTCATTACCTAAGGCTGAGTCGAGGCAGTGTGTTGTGTTCGTTTGTAATATTTTAATCTGATAACATGCGCTAGCCACTAGTCGCTGTATAGGTATGTTACCCGATAGCTGTTACGTACAGATACGTCTTCCTCGACTGGCATCGGTGCTCACATCTCACATTTTTACCATCTGGTTGACACATTTTTCTACTTTTTATAAGGCTGGGCTAACTATTTCTCTCTTTGGCTGATAATTTTACCATTTGGTTGACAAATTTTCCTACTGTTTATAAGTCTGGACGCTATATTTCTTTCTTTGGCTGATATTTTTCCCCATTTGGCTAACATATTTTCCTACTTGGTCAATATTTATTTTCCTATTTGGCTAACAAATATTCCCGGTTTTCATAAGTGTGGACGTGATATTTCTGCATTTGGCTGACGTTTTTCACATTTGGGTAACACATTTTCCTACTTGACCTTGGTTTTCCCCCTTTGGCTAACAAAGTTTTCTACTTTTCATATGTTTGGGTGAGATATTTCTGTATTTGGTCTAACGTTTTCCCATTTGGCCAACAATTTTCCTACTTTTTATAAGTTTGGACGAGCTATTTCTCTCTTTGAGTGATATTTTTCACATTTGGTTAACAAAGCTTCCCTCTTTTCATAAGTTTGAACGATATATTTCGTTACTTGTTCAATATTATTATTCTTTGACTAATACATTTTCCTAGTTGGTCAATATCTTTCCCGTTTGGTTAACAATTTTCCTACGTTTTATACATTTGATTGAGCTATTTCTGTATTTGGACGACACTTTTCACATTTGGCTAACATAATTTTCTTACTTGACCTAGAATTTTTCACTTTGGCTAACAAAGTTTCCTACTTTTCATAAGTTTGGGTGAGATATTTCTGTATTTGGCCTAACTTTTTCCCATTTGGCCGACAATTTTCCTACTTTTTATACGTTGGTGCGAGATATTTCTCTCTTTAAGTGATATTTTTCACATTTGGTTAAAAAAGTATCCTACTTTTCATAAGTTGGAACGATATATTTCTGTATTTGGCCTAACTTTTGACAATTTGGTTGACAAGTTTCCTACTTTTCATAAGTTTGGCTGCTCTATTTTAAGTTTATTTGAAATATTTCTCTCTCTGGACGATATTTTTCACATTTGGTTAACAATGTTTACTACTTTTCCTTAGTTTGGCCAAGATATTTATAAGTTTGACCGCTATATTTTCCCCTTTTTGGTTAACATATTTTCTTATTTGAATGTTGAAATGGTACATAGAAGCTGTTGTTTTGTCTGGCTGTGAAGTGTGGCACTGAGCAGACAAGTTTGAGAACACCTATTGGTCTTGGAAATGGGTTTCTGGGGAACAAAACAAAGACCCGTATAGACACAAGGAGAGAGAGAGAGAGAGAGAGAGAGAGAGAGAGAGAGAGAGAGAGAGAGAGAGAGAGAGAGAAAGAGAGAGAGAGAGAGAGAGAGAGATTAGATTTTGATTTACCGATCTGAAATCGTATGATGTTAGTGTTCGAGCACTTATTTAGCTACGCACCCACTCACCCACCCCTTAACATCTAATTTCACTAAGCCATACCAATACAACCAATAATACATGTCATCTGTACTTTTAAAAGGTTTTCATTTGTACCCGTATGCTAATAGTGTATATACCACTCACCCTCTACATATCACTAATAACCAGTATCCAACCCCTTTACATCGAATAACACTATCCCGTACCCACTACAACCACTAATACCGACCATCTTTACTTTTTAAGATTTTCATTTATAATCCGTTTGATAATACTGTATATACCACTACGACCTTCTAACTAGCACTAATAACCTCTATCCACTCTTTATAAACGAATGACACCAAGCCATACAAACAGCAACTAATATTACCGGCCATCTTTACATTTTAATGTTTACCTTTGTAACCGTATGATGATAGTGTATAGGCCATTACATCCCTCAATAGATCACTAATAACTGGTATCCACCGCTTATCACCGAGTTTCACTAAGCCATAACCACAGCAATCGAGTTTCACTAAGCCATACCCATTACAACCAATAATACCGGCCATCATTACATTTTAAGGTTTTCATTTGTAACCATATGATGATAGTGTATAGGCCATTACATCCCTCTATATATCACTAATAACTGGTATCCATCCCTTATCACCGAGTTTCACTAAGCCATACCCACAGCAACTGATAATACCGGCCATCATTACATTTTAAGGTTTTTCATTTGTAACCGTATGATGATAGTGTATAGGCCAATACATCCCTATACAGATCACTAATAGTCGCTACCCACCCCTTACCAACGAATTTCACTAAGCCATACCCGAGACAATCAATAATATGGACCATCTTTACTTTTTAATGTTTTCATTTGTAACCCGTATGTTGACAGTGTATTGGTCACTACGACCCCCTACGGATCACTACTAGACGCTACCCACCCCTTAACAATAAATTTCACTAAGCTATACCCGCTAAAATCATTAATATCGGCCGTCTTTACTTTATAAGGTTTTCATTTGTAACCCGTATGATGATAGTAAAAACGCCACGGTGACCCTCTACAGACCACTAATAACCACTACCCACCCCTTACCAACGAGTTTCACTAAGCTATATCCGCTGCAATCAATATTATCGGCCATTTTTAGTTTTTAAGGTTTTCATTTGTTCCTGTGTGATGAAAGTGTATAGGCCACTACGATACTCTATAAATCACTAATACCCGCTACCCACCCCTCACCAACGAATTTCACTAAGCTATACCCGCTAAAATCAATAATATCGACCATCTTTACATTTTAAGGTTTTCATTTGTAACCCTGTGATGATAGTGTTTAAACCCGAACCGCCTAGCCTCACCCCACGCGCCCACCCCCTCGCCACCACCCCACACCCCGTCGTTATTTATTTTTATTTTTATTTATTTTATTTTTGTTTTTTAATAATTAATTAAAATTTTTATACACCCACTCAATAGTTATCTGCCCTTAGAAACATAAAATCTTAGAATTATCACCCTTAGATATGACCTAGATATCACCCCTACATACCCACCCAACTTCATGACCGAGGGGGAGTGAAAATCAGCCAAGGTCAAGGTCAATCCGGATTAATCCGGCAAATGATAACCGAATTGCGCCTTTGTAAACGCTACCCACCCCTTAACAATAAATTTCACTAAGCTATACCCGCTAAAATCATTAATATCGGCCGTCTTTACTTTATAAGGTTTTCATTTGTAACCCGTATGATGATAGTAAAAACGCCACGGTGACCCTCTACAGACCACTAATAACCACTACCCACCCCTTACCAACGAGTTTCACTAAGCTATATCCGCTGCAATCAATATTATCGGCCATTTTTAGTTTTTAAGGTTTTCATTTGTTCCTGTGTGATGAAAGTGTATAGGCCACTACGATACTCTATAAATCACTAATACCCGCTACCCACCCCTCACCAACGAATTTCACTAAGCTATACCCGCTAAAATCAATAATATCGACCATCTTTACATTTTAAGGTTTTCATTTGTAACCCTGTGATGATAGTGTTTAAACCCGAACCGCCTAGCCTCACCCCACGCGCCCACCCCCTCGCCACCACCCCACACCCCGTCGTTATTTATTTTTATTTTTATTTATTTTATTTTTGTTTTTTAATAATTAATTAAAATTTTTATACACCCACTCAATAGTTATCTGCCCTTAGAAACATAAAATCTTAGAATTATCACCCTTAGATATGACCTAGATATCACCCCTACATACCCACCCAACTTCATGACCGAGGGGGAGTGAAAATCAGCCAAGGTCAAGGTCAATCCGGATTAATCCGGCAAATGATAACCGAATTGCGCCTTTGTAAACGCTACCCACCCCTTAACAATAAATTTCACTAAGCTATACCCGCTAAAATCATTAATATCGGCCGTCTTTACTTTATAAGGTTTTCATTTGTAACCCGTATGATGATAGTAAAAACGCCACGGTGACCCTCTACAGACCACTAATAACCACTACCCACCCCCTACCAACGAGTTTCACTAAGCTATATCCGCTGCAATCAATATTATCGGCCATTTTTAGTTTTTAAGGTTTTCATTTGTTCCTGTGTGATGAAAGTGTATAGGCCACTACGATACTCTATAAATCACTAATACCCGCTACCCACCCCTCACCAACGAATTTCACTAAGCTATACCCGCTAAAATCAATAATATCGACCATCTTTACATTTTAAGGTTTTCATTTGTAACCCTGTGATGATAGTGTTTAAACCCGAACCGCCTAGCCTCACCCCACGCGCCCACCCCCTCGCCACCACCCCACACCCCGTCGTTATTTATTTTTATTTTTATTTATTTTATTTTTGTTTTTTAATAATTAATTAAAATTTTTATACACCCACTCAATAGTTATCTGCCCTTAGAAACATAAAATCTTAGAATTATCACCCTTAGATATGACCTAGATATCACCCCTACATACCCACCCAACTTCATGACCGAGGGGGAGTGAAAATCAGCCAAGGTCAAGGTCAATCCGGATTAATCCGGCAAATGATAACCGAATTGCGCCTTTGTAAACGCTACCCACCCCTTAACAATAAATTTCACTAAGCTATACCCGCTAAAATCATTAATATCGGCCGTCTTTACTTTATAAGGTTTTCATTTGTAACCCGTATGATGATAGTAAAAACGCCACGGTGACCCTCTACAGACCACTAATAACCACTACCCACCCCTTACCAACGAGTTTCACTAAGCTATATCCGCTGCAATCAATATTATCGGCCATTTTTAGTTTTTAAGGTTTTCATTTGTTCCTGTGTGATGAAAGTGTATAGGCCACTACGATACTCTATAAATCACTAATACCCGCTACCCACCCCTCACCAACGAATTTCACTAAGCTATACCCGCTAAAATCAATAATATCGACCATCTTTACATTTTAAGGTTTTCATTTGTAACCCTGTGATGATAGTGTTTAAACCCGAACCGCCTAGCCTCACCCCACGCGCCCACCCCCTCGCCACCACCCCACACCCCGTCGTTATTTATTTTTATTTTTATTTATTTTATTTTTGTTTTTTAATAATTAATTAAAATTTTTATACACCCACTCAATAGTTATCTGCCCTTAGAAACATAAAATCTTAGAATTATCACCCTTAGATATGACCTAGATATCACCCCTACATACCCACCCAACTTCATGACCGAGGGGGAGTGAAAATCAGCCAAGGTCAAGGTCAATCCGGATTAATCCGGCAAATGATAACCGAATTGCGCCTTTGTAAACGCTACCCACCCCTTAACAATAAATTTCACTAAGCTATACCCGCTAAAATCATTAATATCGGCCGTCTTTACTTTATAAGGTTTTCATTTGTAACCCGTATGATGATAGTAAAAACGCCACGGTGACCCTCTACAGACCACTAATAACCACTACCCACCCCCTACCAACGAGTTTCACTAAGCTATATCCGCTGCAATCAATATTATCGGCCATTTTTAGTTTTTAAGGTTTTCATTTGTTCCTGTGTGATGAAAGTGTATAGGCCACTACGATACTCTATAAATCACTAATACCCGCTACCCACCCCTCACCAACGAATTTCACTAAGCTATACCCGCTAAAATCAATAATATCGACCATCTTTACATTTTAAGGTTTTCATTTGTAACCCTGTGATGATAGTGTTTAAACCCGAACCGCCTAGCCTCACCCCACGCGCCCACCCCCTCGCCACCACCCCACACCCCGTCGTTATTTATTTTTATTTTTATTTATTTTATTTTTGTTTTTTAATAATTAATTAAAATTTTTATACACCCACTCAATAGTTATCTGCCCTTAGAAACATAAAATCTTAGAATTATCACCCTTAGATATGACCTAGATATCACCCCTACATACCCACCTAACTTCATGACCGAGGGGGAGTGAAAATCAGCCAAGGTCAAGGTCAATCCGGATTAATCCGGCAAATGATAACCGAATTGCGCCTTTGTAAACGCTACCCACCCCTTAACAATAAATTTCACTAAGCTATACCCGCTAAAATCATTAATATCGGCCGTCTTTACTTTATAAGGTTTTCATTTGTAACCCGTATGATGATAGTAAAAACGCCACGGTGACCCTCTAAAGACCACTAATAACCACTACCCACCCCTTACCAACGAGTTTCACTAAGCTATATCCGCTGCAATCAATATTATCGGCCATTTTTAGTTTTTAAGGTTTTCATTTGTTCCTGTGTGATGAAAGTGTATAGGCCACTACGATACTCTATAAATCACTAATACCCGCTACCCACCCCTCACCAACGAATTTCACTAAGCTATACCCGCTAAAATCAATAATATCGACCATCTTTACATTTTAAGGTTTTCATTTGTAACCCTGTGATGATAGTGTTTAAACCCGAACCGCCTAGCCTCACCCCACGCGCCCACCCCCTCGCCACCACCCCACACCCCGTCGTTATTTATTTTTATTTTTATTTATTTTATTTTTGTTTTTTAATAATTAATTAAAATTTTTATACACCCACTCAATAGTTATCTGCCCTTAGAAACATAAAATCTTAGAATTATCACCCTTAGATATGACCTAGATATCACCCCTACATACCCACCCAACTTCATGACCGAGGGGGAGTGAAAATCAGCCAAGGTCAAGGTCAATCCGGATTAATCCGGCAAATGATAACCGAATTGCGCCTTTGTAAACGCTACCCACCCCTTAACAATAAATTTCACTAAGCTATACCCGCTAAAATCATTAATATCGGCCGTCTTTACTTTATAAGGTTTTCATTTGTAACCCGTATGATGATAGTAAAAACGCCACGGTGACCCTCTACAGACCACTAATTACCACTACCCACCCCCTACCAACGAGTTTCACTAAGCTATATCCGCTGCAATCAATATTATCGGCCATTTTTAGTTTTTAAGGTTTTCATTTGTTCCTGTGTGATGAAAGTGTATAGGCCACTACGATACTCTATAAATCACTAATACCCGCTACCCACCCCTCACCAACGAATTTCACTAAGCTATACCCGCTAAAATCAATAATATCGACCATCTTTACATTTTAAGGTTTTCATTTGTAACCCTGTGATGATAGTGTTTAAACCCGAACCGCCTAGCCTCACCCCACGCGCCCACCCCCTCGCCACCACCCCACACCCCGTCGTTATTTATTTTTATTTTTATTTATTTTATTTTTGTTTTTTAATAATTAATTAAAATTTTTATACACCCACTCAATAGTTATCTGCCCTTAGAAACATAAAATCTTAGAATTATCACCCTTAGATATGACCTAGATATCACCCCTACATACCCACCTAACTTCATGACCGAGGGAGAGTGAAAATCAGCCAAGGTCAAGGTCAATCCGGATTAATCCGGCAAATGATAACCGAATTGCGCCTTTGTAAACGCTACCCACCCCTTAACAATAAATTTCACTAAGCTATACCCGCTAAAATCATTAATATCGGCCGTCTTTACTTTATAAGGTTTTCATTTGTAACCCGTATGATGATAGTAAAAACGCCACGGTGACCCTCTACAGACCACTAATAACCACTACCCACCCCTTACCAACGAGTTTCACTAAGCTATATCCGCTGCAATCAATATTATCGGCCATTTTTAGTTTTTAAGGTTTTCATTTGTTCCTGTGTGATGAAAGTGTATAGGCCACTACGATACTCTATAAATCACTAATACCCGCTACCCACCCCTCACCAACGAATTTCACTAAGCTATACCCGCTAAAATCAATAATATCGACCATCTTTACATTTTAAGGTTTTCATTTGTAACCCTGTGATGATAGTGTTTAAACCCGAACCGCCTAGCCTCACCCCACGCGCCCACCCCCTCGCCACCACCCCACACCCCGTCGTTATTTATTTTTATTTTTATTTATTTTATTTTTGTTTTTTAATAATTAATTAAAATTTTTATACACCCACTCAATAGTTATCTGCCCTTAGAAACATAAAATCTTAGAATTATCACCCTTAGATATGACCTAGATATCACCCCTACATACCCACCCAACTTCATGACCGAGGGGGAGTGAAAATCAGCCAAGGTCAAGGTCAATCCGGATTAATCCGGCAAATGATAACCGAATTGCGCCTTTGTAACTACTCTAGTCTCCTCACAAATCTCTGTTCTCTGTGTTTTTGTCTCCTCACACAACCCGGTCCTCTGTGTTCTTGTCTCCTCACACATCCCTGTCATATGTGTTCTTGTCTCCTCACACATCTCTATCCTCTGTGTTCTTGTCTCCTCACACAACCCGGTCCTCTGTGTTCTTGTCTCCTCACAAATCTCTGTCCTCTGTGTTCTAGTCTCCTCAAAAATCTCTGTCATATGTGTTCTTGTCTCCTCACACATCCCTGCCATCTGTGTTCTTGTCTCCTCATACATCTTTGTCCTCTGTGTTCTTGTCTCCTCACACAACCCGGTCCTCTGTGTTCTTGTCTCCTCACACATCCCTGCCATCTGTGTTCTTGTCTCCTCATACATCTCTGTCCTCTGTGTTCTTGTCTCCTCACACAACCCGGTCCTCTGTGTTCTTGTCTCCTCACACACCCCTGCCATCTGTGTTCACATCACTGTCCTCTGTGTTCTTGTTTCCGATCACATCCCTGTCCTCCGTGATCTTGTGTCCCCACACATCCATGTCCTCTGTGTTCTTGTCTCCTCACGCATCACTGTCCTCTGTGTTCATGTCTCCGATCACATCCCTGTCCTCCGTAATCTTGTATCCCCACACATCCTTGTCCTCTGTGTTCTTGTCTCCGATCACATCTCTGTCTTTGGTTATCTGGATCAGTTCTACTGATGGTAGTACTTAGTACTTTCGTCTTTGACATAGTCTCCTCATCGTCTGCCTTTCAACTCTCAATCGTGCGTAGGCCCTCATTTAACCCAGGCCAACCCCTTTAAATATATGTTTGTAATCAGTTGAAATGTGCAACTGAGGCTTTCTATGGAATGCCACTCGGCTCCAACCCTCATATGTCGCTGTTGACGACATGTGTGGTAGGCTACAGTGTTGCCATTCTTTGCTTACCTTATTGAGTCTATGACCTACCTGTCTAAATATAGAAATAAAAATGACCTAACTTATCTCAATAAGGGTTGTAACAGAGAGTGCAAAACAAAAGAACTTTTCTTGAATATCAAGAAAACAGAAACAATAGGTACATCAAATAAAAATAAGACATCAACATGAGATGTGACAAAAAAAAAAAAAAGAAAATACTTCATATATATATATATATAACAAAGTCAATAAATTTGAATACCTAAGGGCAATGATAACATCGGATGGGAGACACGAGATTATGAGCACAATGATTTTAGGAGAAATTGCATTGAAGAGAATGAAACATATCTTATACTATACGTATTATATAATTAACTATTATCGGCTGAGAGAAAGAAGGTACTGGAATGTTATACTGAACCTGTTTTGCTGTATGACAGCGAATCATGAAATGTTAACGAACAAATTATACCAGCCAAGAGACATTGTTGTTCTTGGAACGAGTGTTGGATTAACAACGATTGACCGAAAGAGGCTAGTGAGAAGTAGAATATTATATACAACTGTAATAACTGAACGTAAACTTGCCTAGTGATCACAAACCGCCACAAAATGCTGGGGTTGACTGCACCGTCCTGTAAAGGATATGCAACGAACTTTGTACTGAGAAGAGGGGCATTGGAATGCATTGAACTATCAGACAGATCGTTAGTAAAAGAGGCAGGGGCATACGGAGAGAAATGAAGCTGGATGGAATGAAACAGTGGGCATTTAGGAGTATCATCAGCAGAGTTGACGCTGAACACACAGTGACCACATCTATGTAGATGTGTGAACAGCTACGACAGTCGGCAGGGCACATGCCGATGATGATACATCTTGAAATATATCACACCCAGACGATTGCAAGTTATCGTTGCAGCGTTACATTGACTAATTTAATAGTGCTTCGGCACCTCTTGTAGAGCATGACCTCGGTGTCCTCAGTGACTGCGAGTTGGGGTGGCTTGGGGTGACCTTGCACACTATCCTATCTTGTCTCCAACTGGGTGTAATACCCAACTTTCGGTGAAGTTCTGGGCAGATCACCCACCACGGGTAGATGAGGCTGTCCTAGGCAGGTGATGCTGGGAGTACGGATATGTCTTCTTTTTCACAGCACTGCCCCATTTTCCTCCAAAAATAGAGTGACTATAGATTTTAGGTACGGACACACAAGATAGACTGACCTGTTGCAAGAAATAACGTGCCCAGTGAGGTCGTTTCGTCTTGGTATAATTCTGATGAAATTCATGTTTAAAGCTTATTTTCAACATCTGAATGTGTGGCATTTTAAAACACTACCAATGTATAATGCGTTCTGTCGTAAACTGTATACATGGCTACAGGGTGTCGAAGACTGCAGCAAACAGACATTTGCATGACGTGGTTTTTGTTGCAGGAAGGCTACAGAGTAGCAGGGTTCATGTAGCAGATTTTCCCAAGCTCTCCTGGCTCCACTGTTGTGGTTACCAGCTGCAAGCCATCATTGCTGCAGGACGTCAGATTTTCATCAGCGAAGGTGAGTGTTGTAGAAATAGCTGGACACGCCCGTGTTTACAGATGCGGTTTACCATGCAGGCGAAGTTTGTAAATATATCACACTGTATACAAACAGACATCAACTCTTAGTTCCCGCGCTTACACGGCTAGGTTTCTAACGCCTAAGTTAATTTCATAGAATTAGTGTGCAATAGGGGCAAACATTTGGTTACTCATCCATTTATTCTAAACATGAAAACATTAACAGTTAGAATATTGAAGAAATTCAAAGTCACAGAACACACAAAGCGAGAGGAGATTTGTAGTAGTGTACAAGATCTGCCTGGTCTAGTGGCGTACATGATCTGCCTTGTCTAGTAGTGTACAAGATCTGCCTGGTCTAGTGGTGTACAGGATCAGCCTGGTCTAGTTGTGTATAAGATCTGCCTAGTCATGCCGTCTCCTATAATCTAGCAACTTATAAGTGCTCCACTTCCTTAAATAATATTTACATCCCCCCTCCCCCTCCAACACACACACACACTCACACTCACACACACTCACTCACAATGGCACTCACACATGTACACAAACAAATGCAGTCTATATGTTGTTTCTCAAAATGGTCCAATCTTCTGCCAGTACTTTTGTGTCTGTCTTTGAATGTATTCTGAATATATCATCTGCCAAGTATATTCTTAATTTCCCTCTTCCTCTATCATGGCACCGACCGTTTAGTTTATCATGACACCGATCCATTAGTTTATCATGGCACCGATCCATTAGTTTATCATGACACCGATCCATTAGTTTATCAGGGCACCGACCCATTATTTTATCACAATCAAGTGCCATGTCGATAAGCGTGGGCGGTGTCGCTAATGGGATTATCACTATAGATTTGAAGATCTCTATTACATACTCATCATCATTATCATCATCAAGCTGGGATAGGCGTTTATGACTCTCCACAGATCTCGGTCTTTGGTTTTCAGGATCAACTCTGCTGATGGTATTCCTCCATGCCACGTCAGTCCATCCAGCATCATTTCTCTTGGCCTGCCTCTGCCTCTCTTCCCCTCAATCTTTCCATTTGTCACGATGTTCTCCAATGCCTAACTTCTCATCACATGACCGAAGAAAGATGTTTGTCTCTTTCTTATTGTTGCATATAATATTCTAGTTTCATTAGCCTGTTTCAGACAGTCGTTGTTAGTTACTTACGCACTCCAAGGAATTCGCAACATTCGTCTCAGGAACCACATCTCTGTTGCTTCTAATTTCTTCTTAATTTGTTCATTGACAATCCAAGATTCGCTGCCATACAGCAAAACTGGTTTTACATAGCATTTCAGCACTCTCTTTCTTACATTCAGTGATAGTGACCTATTGCATAAGATACTCTTCATTTTCTGAAATTATTATGTTACTATTAAATGCTACTAATTTCTTTTGGCATCTATGATTCCAATGATATCTTTTTTTCTGATAACGGCGCTATGCGTACGTAAGGTTTCTAGAGAAAAGGTTGATAGAATGGAGCAAGTAGTGATTGATTGAAAATAAATAACCTCCACAAAGAAATCAAGATGTGGTAGAAGTTGTTAGTTATCCTCAGAGATTGTTTTCACTCACAAATATGTATACATGGTGCGGTTGTCGAAGTCAACCCAGCCGGAGTGCAATGAAGTTCATATATAATGAGAATGTTTATCAAGAGGCGGGATAACCAGCTTTGTGTTTCGTCGTTTACCTCTTCCTAGAAATGTCAGAAAACTATGCTGTACTTATTCTAATATGCTAATAATAGATCGGAAAAGAGTTGCGGCTCCTATTCCGGGCTGACTATGAACAAATGAATGTAGTCTTTTCATGATGTCAGAGAAACGAAATACAAATAGTAACTCGAACCATTTGTTGTCGATAAAGAATTTAGGTAGAAACGTTAAAGTGGGTGTTTGTATTTTTAGAGTGTCGAGCTCCTTAATGACATTTTACGTGAATGTGTGTTCAACTACTTCAATAAGTGGATAAACCTAAGTATGAATCTCTAGGGAGAACACATGCTATCTTGTCAGTGCTAGGGGTAACAATTCGGACATCTGTTTCAAGAAGTGACCGCAGAATCATTTGGTCTACCTTGGCACACTCTGGCGCCTGAAATGCTAGGATTGTATGGAATACTGATTCCCTGCTGGATATGTCAAGTCACCTGATGCCGGCACTATTAAGGAGATAATGCTGGTACCAATGCTGTTGGGCATCCCTCTTTGTCTGCTTCACCCCCAAGGTGGCCGCATTCTATCTCCAATATTTCCGCTGTCCAACCATGAAGTGCAGTCCAACATTCGTTTACCAGTCGATATCTGGATGTAATATTTCCAATTACACCGTTCTCACATGTTTGCACGTGTCAGCGGTATTCCCCTTAAGTGTTCTAATCTGAAACATATTACATTTGCTGAGTATTCCTGTTTCTCGTTTATTATCTCTTTTTTTTTTCATTCTTAATTTGTTCAAAACTTCTTTATTTGTCATTTTGTTTCTGCAAGGTATACATGTGGTCATCCTACATATCCACATGTCAAGAACATTGAATCTGTCTTCCAACTGCCTGCTGACAGTCCACTACTCTGCATCACATTCTAGTATCTTGAACACATTTCCGAAAGTGCTTATTGTAGAACATCAGTAACGATACAAAACACTTGAAATAATCACAAATAGTTAACGTATGCAACTACTCACGTTACCACGGCTGTTGGACACCCTAGGACTATTTCTGTGAGAACCCGTTCGGGTATGTGTGCGTTTAGGGATACCGTTTCTCCTCTATATTTCGACGTGCTACACGATGTGATACGGCAGTTTCAATCTGTCTGTTCTCCAGTTTCCTGGTCGTTCCCTCTTGACTGCACCGCTTACATGAAGAAGGAGATCGATGTATATCTCCTTGGTGATTATTCGATCATCAGGTCAGAATGTTGGTGGACAAATGCTTTAGTGTGAAACCGCAATTTGTATTATAAATGTATAATTGCTCTTATCCAGACAACGTTTCGGGGGCTAGAGCAGTGGTTCCCAAACCACGACCCACGGGCTACTTGTGGCCCGCCAGCTGACAGAAAGTAGCACGCGAGGCCTCGTTATTTAATATAATATATTTTAACTGTCAGCTCAATTTGTCAGTCAAATTACTGCCGATATCATACCTTGCGATGTATGGCAGAGGGGTCTTTTAGCCTGAGGAATTAAGGCCGACTGACTAGTGCAGATGCCGCGAACTGTGCAGGTTAGGATTTTCTTTTTGCCCCCTGACAGAAAAAAACAAAATCCTACACCTTACCGAGGATTCGAACCCGGGTCTCCCGAAGGAGAGTCCGGCGTTCTAGCCACTCGGCCAGCCGCTCCTCGTGCGATAATTTACTCTGCTCGTGGTTGTTATGTTGAAATAATATCGAATGCGCCTGTTCAGTTCGCAAGGAAACTTTATGAAGACACTGACTGCCTTTAAAGTTTTAGAATTTTGTTGACGAAAGTTAAGGAAGGTAAACATGATATTCCACGACTTTTATAATTTTATAACATTGTGGCCCGCTTAACTACCGAAAATAGTAGATATGGCCCTCTGCTTGAAAAGCTTGGGAACTACTGGTCTAGAGGGATGATGGTGGTGATTTATGTTCAAGAGACTAGTGTAATGCCTGAAAATCACACAAAACACCACGACTCGTGTCTCATGCCTTTCAGGAAATTAACATCTTGATCAGACCGAGTAATTAAGTCTTCTGTCAGTGCCAGTCCCACGTCTCTCTATTCCGGAGATAAGATCTGGGAACCACGTGTTGACAACCACAGTGCTGCATGTGGAAAAGAATACTGTAGCACAGGGGTGGGCAAACTACGGCCCGCGGGCCGCATGCGGCCCGCCAAGTGATTTTATGCGGCCCGCGAGGGCATTTAGAAATAAAAATTTTAAATTCGTTTTTAAGTTATTTTGTTGAATTTTACAGAATTTCGTGTTCCGTTATGATGAGTATCAATAGCAAACGTAAGATTGAAGCTGAATGTTTTTAATGATGAATGGACAACTAAGTACTGTTTTATAAAAGGAGGTAGCAAATCAGTTTACTTGTTGTGTCGTGAGTCAGTGGCTGTCTTCAAGGAGTACAATTTAAAAAGATATTATCAAACAAAACATTCCGATTTCGGATACAATTTAACGGCCGAAGAGAAGGAAAGGAAATGCCTTGAGTTGGTGAAATATTTGGAGAAACAGCAAAATCTTTTTACTAAACAGTTTTCAATTCAAGATGCTGCAACTCAAGCTAGTATGTGCTGTCACACAGAATTGTAAAACAGAACAAGCCATTTTCTGATGGCGAGTTCATCAAGGAATGTTTGCTACATGCAGCAAACATTGTGTCTTGAAAAAAAAAAAAAAAAAAAAAAAAAAGATTTGACAACATTACTTTATCAAGGAGAACTGTGGTCAGACGTATTGACAAGATCAGTGACAATTTGATACATATACTTCAAGATGCAAGTAAAAATTTTTTGTGGTACTCTCTTGCATTGGATGAGAGTACCGATGTACAAGATACTGCCCAGTTATTGATATTAATACGTGAAATAAACACTACTTTCAAACTCACTGAAGAGTTACTGAGTGTTGAGTCACCCAAAGACACAACCACAGGCCATAATTCAATGCTGTTACTAACTGTATTGAAAGAACTGGGTTGGTTTGGAACAAGATGGCAAGTGTTACAACTGACGGAGCTTGTGCTTTGACTGGAAAAAAATGTACGTCTGGTAAAGTTGATAAGTGATCAGATAAGAGCAGAATATCCAGACCACACATTATTACCACTTCACTGTGTGATTCATCAAGAAAGTCTGTGTAAAACTGTTTTGAATACCAAGCATGTTATTGGCCCAGTTGTCAGTGTCATCAACCTCATCAGATCAAGAGGACTTAATCACAGACAGTTCAAGTCATTACTTGACGATTTGGAAACTGAACATTCCGATGTCCTGGACCACACCAATGTTCGATGGCTGAGTTTCGGCAAGGTGTTGAGGCGAGTGTGGGAACTCAGAGAAGAAATAGTGATGTTCCTAGAGATGAAGGGCATTGCATTTGACTTTAATACTAACATTGTCAATAAAGAGTGGCAGTTAGACTTTATGTTTGCCATTGAAATTATGGAAAAGTTAATTGAACTGAATGTCAAACTTCAGGGCAATGGTGTGTTCGCACATGCATTGTATGTATATGTAAAATCATTTCAGGCAAAACTCTCACTGTTCTCCAGACAAGCAAGTGAAAAAAGATTGTGTCACTTCCCTTTGCTGAAACAAGAAACCATTTCTGGTGAAATTACTGAAAAATACAAAGCCCAATTAGATGCATTGATTGAAGAATTTGGATGGAGATTCCAAGATTTCAAGAAATTAGAGCCATAGTTCAATATTCTCAGTTCATCTTTTAGTGCAGAAGCTAATACAGTCACAGTAGGAGCTGCTTGACTTACAAGCAGATCATGATCTGAAAGAGAAATTCAAGACAGATGGTTTGCTGTATTTCTATGGATCTTTATCACAATAATCATTTCCCAACTTGAAAAACTTTGCAGCTAAACTGTTATCATTATTTGGATCAACATACATTTGCGAACAAGTATTCTCTTGCAAATCTAAGAATAGGTCTTTATTGTCGGACTGCAACTTGCATGCTGCCATGCGAATTTCAACAAGTAAACTTGCTCCAGATTTCAAGAATATTGTCAAAAATTGCAAGCAGTTACATACATCTCATTAGAAATCATTAACTGCAGTGACAATGTAGTCGCTGTGTGTCTAAATTAAAGCCATTGATAGATAATAAATAATATTTGTTATAATAACAAGTTGTAAAATCGTGTTAACAAATTAATAAAAGTTTTTGTCCATATTGTCAAATATAATGTTTAAGTGTATAAGTAAAATAAAATTGAAATAATTAGTTATTTATACTGCTTAATAACCTATAAATAATTAATAATTACTTATTGTGATAGGTTGCTGTAAACAAAATGGGTATATATATATATATGCGGCCCGCCAATAGCTTTACATTTGTCAATGCGGCTTTCCGCACGAAAAGTTTGCCCACCCCTGCTGTAGCAGATTCCAACTGATATTTAAACGTCAGAGGCTGTATTCTCTATACAATGTCTTCAGTTATCGCAAAATCGTTCCATACATGCACGATATTTTCGATGTGTATAGATCCACCAGCCGGCTTCGTGGGTTAGAGGTTATGACTTTTCTCCGTACTCTCGTCGGTGACGTGATGACGGTTCGAATCAGCAGTGGTTCGAATCGCATCGGTAACTTACGGGGTATGTGAGCCGGCCGCTCAGAAAGCAATGGCAAACTACTGAGCGTAATCTTGCCAAGAAATCAACATACAGCTGAACGATGCTGGTGTTGACAGCGATGTCCTGTAAAGGATATGCAAAAAAAAAAAAAAAAAAAAAAATAGATCCACCGCGTGGATGGTCATCGGCAACTGCTGTCATGGGTTTTACGGAAACAAAATTCAATTCTTCATTGCATTATCACTCATATGTTTTATGATGTTTGATTATTGAGGGTGATTCGCTAAAGACACACACAATTTTACATCTTGCGATGTTCAGTAAAGCTTATGTTCAACCCAACGATGCTACGTGCACAAGAAACAAATGAACTTCTGGTTATTTCAGTTCTAAGTTAAATGGAATGGTAACATCGGCCATGTTGTTTCATCAAGATCACTATCGTCTCATAAATACAAAATTCTCGGCGGAAAAGTCAAGCATTTAAAACAGGGGTCGACTATTCCGGGGTCTTGTTGAGCCAGTTCGTACCACAAAAAAAAAAAAAAAATAGTACAGTAGGGAAGTTGCTAGATAGTATTTAGTTTTAAGCCCTTAGGTAGCTGTTTTATTTTAAATAGAATATTGCATATGTTGTAGACAATAACTTTACCACTCAGACTCTGTTTTTGATACTGGTTTTGTCACAACAAGACGAGTCAAAGTACTTCCGTGAGCTAGTTCTGAGCCAAACCCAACTCCCGAAGTGGTTCAAATACCAGGCAATGGAACATAAATATGCCCAAGGGTTTCTACAAACACGAGACGCTTACACAATCGAACATACGGGGCAAATATTTTATAAGATAATAAAACAACAGAACCAGAAACAAAGCAAAGAAAACACGAACACGATGAGTTCAGTGCTCAGCTTCACATCTGCACGCAACACAACACAGCTAATGCTAGTGTGACAGAACCGGTGACCTCCTGGTGGTTGGACTCTGTGACCGCACAAGAAAACACTATACTATGTCAATAAAGTAGTTTGAAACACGCTAGGTTTGAACGTTTTGAAATTAAACATCTCGATTGAAATAAAATAAAAGTACAGCTGTACCACATAATTTACAACCGATGGAAGGATGATTCATTCTCAGGCAAGGCTATGTACGAAGACATCTCACTCTCCTGTATGGGGTTAATTTTATGCACATGTTTACATGTACAGACACAGAAGTCGGGAGTGGGAAACAGAGAAAGCAAGAGAGAGAGAGAGAGAGAGAGAGAGAGAGAGAGAGAGAGAGGAGAGAGAGAGAGAGAGAGAGAGCTAGAGAAATATGTAGAAACAGAAAGATGGCTAGAGACATATGTATATTTTTTCCGTATTGGATACATAATTTAAATAACACCCCATGCATTCATGGGAAAGCCTATGGCAAGATACAGACAGCTATAATCAGGATATGTCAAAGTCACCTGGGAATACTCTACGTGTGGGTGTTCAATATGTTGTAAATATGTTGCAAGATACATGTGGTTATAATGTGGATAAGTCCAAGTCACCAGGGAATACTTTAAGTGTAGCCGTTTCTGTGACCATATGGCATTATCATTCCTACAAAGATGTAGGTAGTTTACAATTGAGACAATCACGTCTATAACAATGTAGGGGACTTTAGGGATATCGCACGAAAGCGATCGTTCTGAAATGACTAGTTGAGAAAAGCTGATTGACCGCACAAGGCACTGCTGTCGGACGCGCGTAATAAAGTGGAAAACACTGTCTTGTCATGAAGGTAAACGAGTGCAGGGAAATGATCTAGTCACCTCATCTAGCAGCGTTCTGTGCGCTTATAATGAGAAGAAAGGCATTGGGAAATACCGTCATTTTAAGATCAGGTAGTGAACGGGAAAAGGCAGACTGAGACAAAGGATGGTGGACGTTCCGAGACGGTGGGCAAGGAGAAATAACATCAGCATTTATCCAGAGCACCAAAGACAGAAATGTTTGTAGAGACACATGAACATCTACGCTAATTGACATGGCACATGATGATAATGAAAAACAGCTCGAAATTTTAAAAGCTTCTTAATATAACACTAGAAAAAGCGCAGCTGCTGTCTGTTGTTATTTCCTCTGCACAATGCCAGATTCGAACTTCTTATCCTTCACTGACCGTGTTGCCTTCTTGTAATTAAGCATACTATTTGACATTTAATTTTTTGCTGTTCATTACATTTAGCTAGAATGCAACAAGATCAAATAGCGGCTATAGCATTCTACATGGGAACATCGGGCTACAAGGCCAGAGGACGACCCAGGAATCGGCTATAGCATTCTACATGGGAACATCGGGCTACAAGGCCAGAGGACGACCCAGGAAGCGGCTATAGCATTCTACATGGGAACATCGGGCTACAAGGCCAGAGGACGACCCAGGAAGCGGCTATAGCATTCTACATGGGAACATCGGGCTACAAGGCCAGAGGGCGATCCAGGAAGCGGTGGCTGTATGCAGTAAACAGACATTGAAGACATCGAATGTGCGATTAGTACAAGCAACACAAGCGAAACACAGACAGTTAGAACCACCATCTCTCTGCCACACTTCACGGCAAAATCAATGCAGTAAAAGAAGAAGAGCAGACCATAACAGCATGTGTGTGTTGTGTGTGTCACTAGATAATGTGGATCTTGTGTTAGACACTTGTACAGGCATCAACTGTGTATTGTGTTAGTGAGAGAAATGTGACATAAAGGATATCACTGTGTGCATATGGCAAGTTTTGAATGTAAAAGTATAGAATGCAAAAGTATAGAGTGCAAGAGTATAGAATGCAAAAGTAGCGAATGCGAAAGTATTGCATGTAAAAAGTATTGAATGTAAAAGTACTGAATGCAAAAGTATCCAATGTAAAAGTATAAAATGAAAAATTATTAATTGCATCAGTAGAGAATGCAAAAGTAGAGAATGCAAAATTATTGAATGCAAACGTATATAATGCAAAAGTAGACAACTCAAAAATATTGAATGCAAAAGTTTAGAATTCAAATGCACTGAATGCAGTCAAGTTAAGGCAGTAGACAAGATGTCAAAGATAAGTCCAGCAATAAAACTGAAAGGCTAATTTATACAAATATAACATCACTAGCTGACCCGGCCCGGCTTCGCCCAGACCCTGGTGGGGAGCATCTCATTTAATTCATATAAGTAGTCATATAAGTTCTCGTTCCCGTTACCGACTATCTGTCTGTCTGTCTGTCTGTCTGTCTATCTATCTGTCTGTCTGTCTGACCCGGCCCGTCTTCGCCCAGACCCTGATGGGGAGAATCTCATTTAATTCATATAAGTAGTCATATAAGTTCCCGTTCCGACTATCTATCTGTCTGTCTGTCTGACCCGGCATCGCCCAACTCCTGGTGGGAGAATCTCATTTAATTCATATAAGTAGTCATATAAGTTCCCGTTCCCGACTATCTGTCTGACTGTTCTGTCTGTCTTGGGTAAATGGAGGAGGGAGGAGGAAGAGGGAGGTGGAGGAGGGAAGAGGAGGGAGGAGACAGGAGGAGTAGGGAGGAATAGGAGGGAGGAGGAGGGATTAGGAGGAGGAGGGAGTAGTGTGGAGAGGAGGGGAGGAGGAGGGAGGAGGATGAGGGAGGAGTAGGGAGAAGGAGGGAGGAGGAGAACGCAGGAGGAGAAGGGAGCAGGAGGAGGAGAGGGAGGAGGAGGGAGGAGGAGGAGAGAGTAGGAGGAGGGAGGAGGCGGAGGAGAAGGAAGAGGGAGGAGGAAGAGGGAGAAGGAGGAGGAGAAAGAGGGGGAGGAGGAGGAGGGAGGAGGAGAGGAATGTGAAGGGAGGAGGAGGGAGGAGGAGGAGGAGGGAGGAAGAGGGAGGAGGAGGAGGGAGGAAGAGGGAGGAGGAGGAATGTGAAGGGAGGAGGAGGGAGGAGGTAGAGGGAGGAGGAGGGAGGAGGAGGAGGAGGTAGAGGGGGGAGGAGGCGGAGAGCGAGGAGGGGGGAGGAGGAGTGATGAGGAGGAGGGAGGAGGGAGGAAGAGGGAGGAGGAGGTAGAGGGAGGAGGAGGGAGGAGGTAGAGGGAGGAGGAGGGAGGAGGAGGGAGGGAGAGGGAGGAAGGAGCGGGGGAGGAGGAGGAGGGAGGAAGAAGGAGGAGGAGGAGGAGGTTGAGGAGGGAGGAGGGAGGAGGAGGAGAGGGAGGAGGAGGAAGGAGGAGGGGGGCGGAGGCGGAGGGAGGAAGAAGGAGGAAGGAGGAGGAGGAGGAAGAGGGAGGAAGAGGAGGAGGAGGAATGTGAAGGGAGGGAGGAGGAGAAGGGAGGAGGGATGAGGAGGAAGGAGGGAGGAGGAGGGAGGAGGTAGAGGGAGGAGGAGGAGGAGGAAGGAGGAGGGAGAGGAGGAAGAAGAAGGAGGAGGAGGGAGAAGGAGGGATGAGGAGGAGGAGGGAGGAAGAGGGGAGGAGGAGGAATGTGAAGGGAGGAAGAGGGATAGGGAGGAGGGGAAGAGGAAGAGGTAGGAGGAAGAGTGGAGAGGAAGAGGGAGGATGTAGAGGGAGGAGGAGGGAGGAAAAGGGAGGAGGGAGGAGGTAGGTAGGAGGAGGAAGAAGGAGGAGGAGGGAGGAGAAGGAAGGCGGAGAGAAGAGGAGAGGAGGAGGAAGAGGGAGGAGGAGGATGGAGGAGGGAGAGGGAGGAAGAGGGAGGAGGAGGAAGGAGGAAGAGGGAGGAGGAGGATGGAGGAGGGAGAGGGAGGAGGGGAAGAGGAAGAGGGTAGGAGGAGGAGGAGGGGAGAGGCAGAGAGAGAGGAGGAAGGAGGAGGAGGGAGGAGGCAGGAGGAGAAGAAGGAAGGAGGAGGAGGCAGAGAGGAGAATGAGGGGGGAGGGGAGGAGGAAAGGGAGGTGGAAGAGGAGGAGGGAGGAGGAAAGAGGTAGGGGGGAGGAGGAGGTAGAGGGAGGAGGAGGAGGAGGAAGGGAGGAGGAAGAGGAGGAGGAAGAGGAGGAGATGGGAGGAGGAGGGTGGAGGGAGGAGGAGGAGGGTGGGAGGAGGAGGAGGGAGGGGTAGGAGGAGGAGGAAGAGGGAAGAGAGAGAAGAAGGGAGAAGAGGAGTGAGGATGATGAGGGAGGAGGAGGCAGGAGGAGGGAGGAGGGAGGCAGGAGGTGGAGGAGGGATAAGGAGGGAGAGGGAGGAGGAGGGAAGATGAGGGAGGAGGGGGAGGAGGCGGAGGGAGTAGGAGGGAGAGGATGGTGGAGGAGAGGAAGGGGGAGAAGGAGAGGGAGAAGGAGGAGGGATGAGAGGGAGGAAGAAGAGGAGGAGGGTGGAGGGAGGAGGAGGGAGGAGGGAGGGAGGAGGGAGGAGAGAGAGAAGGAGAGAGTTCGCCATCCGCATCATACTCGTCTAGTTCTCCCTTCTACACGACAGTAGATAACTTCCTTACAATAAAAAGATGAATTGTTATTGATATTGCCGTGGCATGGAGGAATATCAGCAGCAGAGTTGATCCAAAAACCAAAGACTGAGATCTACGGAGAGCCATGAACGCCTACGCCAGCCGGCCACGGCACTTGATGATGATGATTGCCGTGTGACGATTCTGTGTAGTCCCACGTCAATTTTCTTCCCTTTCCCTAGCGTTTTGGTTCGGGGATTCTTTCATCATCATCATCATATATTTACGTACGTATTTTGGGAGGGGAAGGAGGGAGGAGGAGGAAGAAGAAAAAAAAACTATGACAGTTGACAGCTCTGGAATGAAAGGAAGGCGTGTAAGAAAATTTCATCTCAATCGGATGGGCCGTTAGCGAACAAATAAAGGACATACATATTTACATACATACATATTTACATACATATACACATACACTTTGTTTTATAGATATAGATGAGAAGCGCAAAGCTAGAGTATGCCTCACAACGGGAAAGTTGGAGGGTATGAAAGGTAAGGGGAGATCAAGACGGCGTGGATTATCAGTAGAAGAAGAATAGGGAAACATACATCAATCACACATGCTAGATACGTTAGTGTGACGACAGAGGGTTGGATTGCTTCATCTTCGCCTTTCCCGACCAGAAAATTGATTGCTGGTATCCATGCTTTAACTTGTCAGTGGAACTTGATAGGCAAAGGGAACTTATCTACTACTGAGGATTGGAGCCTAGGCCATTGTGTTTGCAGGGTGAGTGTCATAGCTACTACACCACCGCAACAGTCCTCGAAGTTCAGGAAATGTGGAGTAAATGGACAAGTGATGTACTTGCGGCAGTTAGTATTGGAGTTTCACGTCGTTAAACACGGACTTGCTAGGAGTCAAATGTGTCTGTTGCTGACAGGAATTGTTGAATAACACAAGTTATACATTGGATCATGTCCAGTGTGGTTTGGTGCCGGCAGTTTATGGCAGCCATTGTTGCGCAGTAAACGACACGAGAGATGCGTATTTCCTGTTGAGACTAGGTCACTCGACGCCATGCTTAATTGGGGAATGACCTGGGAAATGAAGGACCATGGAGAGAAATAGTAGTAAGAGAGACATTGAGACGGAGAATAGAGACAGAGCCAAATGGAGAGCTATAGAAAGAGAGAGAGAGAGAGAGAGAGAGAGAGAGAGAGAGAGAGAGAGAGAGAGAGAGAGAGGGGAGGGAGAGGAAGAGACAGAGAGGGAGAAAGTGATATATCAAGGCATATATATATATGGAGGACAGACAGTTAGAACCACCATCTCTCTGCCACACTTCACGGCAAAATCAATGCAGTAAAAGAAGAAGAGCAGACCATAACAGCATGTGTGTGTTGTGTGTGTCACTAGATAATGTGGATCTTGTGTTAGACACTTGTACAGGCATCAACTGTGTATTGTGTTAGTGAGAGAAATGTGACATAAAGGATATCACTGTGTGCATATGGCAAGTTTTGAATGTAAAAGTATAGAATGCAAAAGTATAGAGTGCAAGAGTATAGAATGCAAAAGTAGCGAATGCTACTTTTGCAGGAGGAAGAGAGAGAGAGAGTGAGAGAGAGAAAGAGAGAGAGAGAGAGAGAGAGAGAAAGAGAGGAAGAGACAGAGAGGGAGAAAGTGATATATCAAGGCATGTATATATATAGGGACAAGAGAGGGAGGGAGAGAGAGTGAGGGAGAGAGAAAGAGAGAGAGAGAGAGAGAGAGAGAGAGAGAGAGAGAGAGAGAGAGAGAGAGAGAGAGAAGAAGAGAGAGAGATGTTCTGAAGTTATGAAACAAAAAAAGTAGACATATTCGAAAATATTATATATGTGCAAACAAATACACACGCACACGCGCGCGCGCACACACACACACACACACACACTCTCTCTCTCTCTCTTTCGCTCTCTCCCTCTCTCTCTCTCTCTCTCTCTCTCTCTCTCCCATACTAGGGGAAGTCATTAAGTAAAGGAAATTGTACGAATTGTACGAATTACTTTTGTACAATAGTGCTACCAGACATTTTATGTTAATTCTCATCGCATTGCTCCAGCATGGCAACACACTTGGTTGACTGTCCACTAGCTTGTTCACGCCTACAAGGAAAACTTTTTTTTTTAGTGTGACCGTAAGTCAATGTTGCACCACATGCATTACCTTGATGTCATCTGCAAACCTCCGACCTTGCAAACATTCTTTCAAGTGTTCAATCGTGCGAATGCCCGATGGCGCCAGGTCTGGGCTGTATTCTGGATGATTAAAGACTTCACTTTCAGAGCACGTTGTGTATCCCTTGTATCCGCAGCCGTAT
>OY992895.1:57854814-57879641 GCA_963921405.1 Cepaea hortensis | reverse complement strand
TATATATATATATATATATATATATATATATATATATATATATATTGTAATATAATAAAAACGTCCCTACCCTTTCCTAAGCATTGACTCCCTTAAAAATAAACAAACCCTTACAATTACTGGTTAAGTAACTTGCTTAGGTAGGAATAGAAAATAAAACAGCGATAGACTGACTGTGGCGAGCTAAATTTATTTGGCTTTATTTCTTTTACGTACCTGGCCAACAGTCGTTGACTGATTGTAAGACAAAGGCCCAGTGTAGCCATTTTTTTTTCAAGCTAAGAAAGTAAACAGACGTGCGTTCCCTTGTGGGATTTCTTTCCCCGTGTGGGGAAAGGGTATTGTTGCCTTTAAAAACATGATTCTCTTCAAGCTATTGGTATGTTATCTACATTATTAAGATATATTTATGTATTACATTGACCAGTATGTTTAATTAAGAATTAGTTACAATTCTCTTAAACCAGGCGGGATGATGTTTACTAAGGAAACACAGGTGGGCGCCACGCTGTAATTTTTCCTATGTCTTCAAATCCCTAGGTTAATATCTTTTATAGGCATTATGAACTTATATCTAACTAAATAGTGTTTATAACCTATGAATAGTATGTGTACTGTAGTACATAGAGTATCAACTCTCATGTCAGAAACTCTTTTCAATTTAGGAAAGACTCCTGATTCATACTTCAGAGAAGAAAACTCGTTTCTGCCAATTTCATAGTCCTATGAAAAATAACTTCTATGCAATGGAACTATATATCCCTATCAATGCTTAGAAATCTGCAAATAATTTATGTACTGTAGAGATTGGACTTTAAAGAAACATTTTCTCAATGTAGGAGCAGACTCTTGATTTCATACTGCACAAGTAGAGAACTGGTGTCTGCCACCTTCAAATATCCTATGTAGTGTAAATGCACTGGTAAGGATGTCTCTGAACTTGTTTTATCCATGCGGGGACATACAAATGATTACGCATATTCCTGACTCTTACTTGGTCAGGGGATAAAATATTTTGCCACATTATAATCTGTAACTTGGAAATATAGTGCTAAATTTTAGTACCATTCTTTTGTTAACAGATTAGTAACCACTCCATATGAGGGTGAACATATAATCATTTCATAAAATAGTGTTAGGGACAGGCCATGGTTGAATATAAATTCATGAACAATTAAACGCGTGATGTAAGTGCATGTTCGGATAGGATTCACTCCGCATCGCCTCACCGTAGTAGAAACAGAAGCGAAGATTGATGTGAATAAATTGCTTGCAATATTCAGAAGACTGGACCATGCGGCATAAGTTATTCTTATAAATACCCTCCGAATAATAGCAGTCATTGGCAAAACATATCACAGCGATTACTATCCTCATGTGCTGTACGCAGTGGGGGAAAACAATGGATGTTTTAGTTCATGAAGATAATTCAAAAACCTAGGCTCCCTGCATCATCATTATGATTAATTATTATGTATGAGTATCATGTACTTAATATCAGAGAAATGTACATTTTTTCTGGTATGAGAATTTTCTTTGTTCTGATTGTTACTTTTTACTGTGGGAATATACATTTTAATGTTGCACCTTGGGATTAGAGGATGTTGATGTAAGAATCCATGTGTTTGTCAGTACTTTAAGAAGCCAAGGTTGAATAGTCTTGACCTAATGTTGATTATAGTGCCGAAAGGAAGACGCGGCATTAGAAACCACAGGGATTCTGTATAGGCTATTCTCTTCAAGTAATGAGAGAGACAATATCAACATGTTGGATGGACAGAATGACTTCACCCATCTAATAGTCCCAGTAACAACAGAACAAAATATAAGTGAGAAAATACCTTACTCACTATGAAGAGTCAGAATGGCTCTACTCAGCAATGAGGGACAGTGGAACATGGACACCCACTCCTTTCCCCTTCTCCCCTTGTTGTTTTGTATTTGTGTTTGTAATTGTGTTGTAAACCTTTTACCATAACACAGTAGGTTAATGCTAGTGTTGTATTCTTGTCATCCCTTTTCTATAGAAGAGAAGCAGGTGGTGGTTGAATTTGGTGGGACTATATCACTAACACTGGATCCTGGGTAAACAGCCATAAAGTGAATGTCCAAACCATAGTCTGGATCTAGCAATACCTCAATGTTTACTGCGGCACTCAATAGCTCCATAGCGAGCAACAGATAAATTCGAAGACAACTGACTGGGTGAGTGATTAAGTCCTATTTTAGTAGGAATATCCAGGATGGACTTCAAGATCTAATAATCTACAAAGATGAAGAACATCAGAGTACTGACAACAGTGTATCGTTTGCGTTACTTCTGAGAAGTATCACCAATGGCCTCATCATTCAACCAAGTCAGTGAAACTGGGACAATCCTTCTTCAAGTTACTAAAACTAACAACAGTGAGTAACCTTCAACTGTTGGTTGGATTACCAAGTTAATATCCACAATGGATAAGTCTTCAAAAGAACATCTCACAGCTGCAAAAGTCAAACATAAGGTTCCAGCCATGCAACCTCAAGTTCTAGCTATGAACACCAACTCAACCAAATGGGAAGAGACACTGAAACAACATTATAGCCAATACAAACAAATGTACCAACTTCAGAACATCTGAACCATAACTACACCAGATTACCTCAAGGTCCAAAACCTGAACACCATCAAAAGAACCATATGAAAGCAGCTAGATGAGTAAATGCCCTTACGCCTGCAACCAAAGGAATCACCTGATGGCTTGCAAACCTGGATATGTGGTGGAGTAATATTCTTCAGTTACATGCCTGCAGCAGAATCTTCAGATGAAACCAAATGAATGATTCACCACTGTATGTTCTACACAGAAATGGAATGAATGAGAACTCTATGCTGGTCCCATGTCAGCCTAACTGCCCATCATCAAGTGTGGGATGGCCTATCAACATGAACCGGGTGTGTGACAAAGCCTTTTGAACTAAATTGGGAAACGGTTAACATAAACCGAGCTGTTGGACAGTCGTCATCTTTTCATCGATAAGATGATATAGGGAAGAACCTTCTGCAGAGCTTAAGTTGCATCTCCTGAAAGTATGACAGACCTAGGCATCAATTTCAATTGGAACACAACCCAAATGGCAACCGAGTATTCTTAAATTCAGTCTCATGGAGAGAATATGTGCTTATGTATAATTCTATTCTTGGATTATGGATTAGAAACATTCGCCAGCCAACTTCGGTGGACATACTGTGAGTAGAAAATGACTGTGAGTATAATTCTGCACGGATAATTATGGACATTAACTGCTATGCACTGGAGAAGAATGCCCATCCGCAACGCCTAAATGAACACTATAATTAATTAATTTAATTATTAGTATCAACTGTTTTCATGAGGGTGGTTTTCTTCAATGACAGGAAAAGGGTAAAGATTGTTTTACATGGTAATGGTGTACACCTAAAGGGTTATGTTATGACATATATGTATAATATTTTGACACCCACTCATTATTTTTAAATATGAGAATTGTACATGGTGTCAGAAATAAATGTATGTATGTTGGGTTTCTGCACCTAGACCAATGTGATTTTATCTAGGTACAATGAGTCAAGTTAGCAGAACCAATTTGTGGTTGTTGTGTTGTTTGTAATAACCTTGTTTTTTTCTGGGGTCACTGGGTACTATGTTGTAATACTGCATATCATTCCCATGCCTGTCTGAAAATGCATAGTGTTTATTACACCTATATATATATATGTAACTGCAGATCTTGAGTTAATACCTGAACTGTGTGTCCAAAAGTGTTGTGTACATCAAGTAAATGTGGTGTCCAACAAGTGGTTGTTTATATGTTGTGAGCAATCAATATCCTTCTAGCATCTATAGTTAATTTAAGGGTGATGAAGTGGGAAGGGAAACCTACACACAGATGCCATTGTTTCAAGGATGGAACTCTTTCCTCCTGGGATTTGTGGTAAATATCCCTGATCACCCTGCATTCTTACCAGTGACAGAGAATCAATAATACCCCCTAGACATTTTAACGAATCATTCTCAGGAATTAAAATCCACATCCCACATGTGTGGTCCCGCCCGGTACGGACTTCACCTAGTAGTGGAGTAGTCCGTGAATTTAAAACTCATGGTAAACATCACAATTGGTGTATTATTGTGAGTATATGAATTCAGGGAAAACCTCTCGCAGGTAAACCAAGTCACTTCAGAATGTTATAGTGTTAGTAACAGACCTAATCACTCATTAGTATGAGCTGAGTCAAGTGTTATATGAACCCATAATGGCTCAGATAAATATAGGTTTTTTTTGGTACAAAACTGTTCACAGGTAATATCTTGATTCTGGCAGATGCATCAGGTAGTTGGTTGTTGGGTATGAGATTTTGTTTTAAAAACTCATATTTTATATCTTATTGATGGTAAACTCACATAAGATAGGTAATTCAGTGAATGTTTAGAATTCATAGTCATTCCCATTTGATGTTTGAGGTATGGTTCTGCTACTCTGGTATTTTCTTTAAATGGTTTAAAAGTGGTGTACTCATGAACACACTACTATATTATGTATCCATAAGGTTTATGTTCCTACATATGAATCATGTGTTAATTAATTATTTTGTCATTGATTATCATTGTATTTTCATGCTTGATCTGCTTGTAACATGTAATATTGAAAAGTTACCAAGGCAGCAGAGAGTGATAGACAATTTTATAGATAATTAGGACAGATAAGTTAGAAATCCAATAAATTTTTTTTAAGGGAAAAATTTAATCAACAAATGATGATTCAGTAGGAAAGGAAATAATACCTGAGAGATAAATTAAACCAGGGGAAAATAGCAGTAACTAAAGTAAATGAACTAATGGTAAGGCCAAAACCACCACTTGCAAAAATGTAGACATAGTTAATGGAAGGGAAGGAATATTGTAAGAATTTGCAGTATTTAGGGGCACCCTAATTTAATCCTTTTTTTCATATGACATAACATGTTCTACAACACCGGTAGTAAAGTAAAGTGAATAAATGATGGATACTTAGGAAGAAAAGCCATACCGACACTTATTCTACTCCACCGGTGATATGAGTAGTTATTAATAACTAACTCAGATGGCCCATATGTTAATGAGGGTCAAAACCAAAATATTCACCTGGTGATGTAAGTGAAACTGATCAACTCACTTACTGACCCAACAGAATATAAGGTATTTCTTTAAATTATCCACCCCGATCCCATTATTAATGGTAGAGGAAACAGACCGTATAGGTATGTAAAAGGTATAATTAAAGAATTAACTATATAAATTGGAATTTCAAATGAACTTCAGGAGATACCGGAAAAAATCTGTGCTAGACTCTAGTAAGAGACTAAACATTTCAGAAAATTGGCTCCTTAGCTTTGAAATTTACAGTTTAATCTCATTAAGTGAAATGTTCACTATGAATAGTCCTCATCAAAAAGAGGAGTGAAACAGCTTTTAGTTAGCGATTAGCTTACGTAAAGTTATTTCAATAATTGCCTAACTAACATTAATATTCTCATAAGGGAAGAATTAAGAAGGGCAAAAATAAGTGGTACAATAGAGGCGCGCGACTCAATTGTATTTTCTTTAAAACTAACCGAGTAACTAAATTCTAGATAATGCTCGAAGCCTACTAATAGGTAGGTGAATCAGAAATCAATCGCAAGACGAAACAGATTTCTACATCTCAGTTCTGATTTGGATGTTATGCCAGCATTAAATATGTGAAAGCAGATCCAGACTAACAGAGATTAGCTTAAATAACTGATACGAATCAGTAAAAGCAACAATTAAATAAACAACTCTTGGAATAGATGCTGTTTATAAATAGGACGAACTCCTTGACGTGAAGACAGGGGAAACGCCTAAAACTTATACAGTGAACCCATGCTAGAAAAATGGAATATAGCTGTGTAAAAACCAAGCAAATGGGAGCATATAGCTGAAGAATTGCTTGATATTTACTAGAGTAGGAATTTCAATCAGGAATCCAGCTAGTAAATTATATAACAGTTCAAAGATAGACCTTAGTCAATCTAAATAAATCCAGAGTTTCCACGTATTAAACGGATGAAAACAAAACTGGAGAGAAACATTAAGAGTACCTTACCTGTTATCTTGAGGACACAACTCAGGAGACGCCAGTATTAGAGGGATATACAGATGTAATAGTAATTTTACAAAAACTAGTAATCCACATCCATAACTGGAAAGTGAACCAGCAACTTGATTGTCTGGAAGACTATCAAAGGAATCACAAAAAGGGGCTTTTAACTTCTCACTGAACTGATTATATATGGTAGGAGACAATACGTCTGAACCTACATAACAATGTATGTTGCTAAGTTGAAAATAGTCTAAAAACCTGGAGGGAGGCAGACGACGATCAATGTACGCCAAGCGACGCAAAATTGCTCGTAATTCAACACCAAAGCAACAAATACAGAGTGAAACTCAAACACATCAGTTAGAATTACTAATAAGGATTCTAGCGTAAAATAGATCTCGATTAGAAGGAATAGCAGAGAAAGTAAGCTAAGAATTACTTCATTTCTGATAGATTCATGTTCCCCGGAAAATTCGGTTCAGAGCGGAAATCTAGAAAAGTTGGACCTTGTTTACATGTTAGGCGAGATTCTCCGGGTAAACCCGCAAGAGAAAGGGACACCACTCTAATCAGTAGTTATCAAAACTGATCGGAAAATCCCATAACTCGACTTATAACCCAAACACATGATGTGTTGGATGAAAATGTATTTCAACAGGAACCATCTTTAGCTTCCTTTAAATATCAGATCTATAGTAAAAACAAACGTCTAACTTACAGGGAGACGGGCGAGTTTAATAGGCTATCAGTAGACGCAGAATTAACCGTCGGTTTTAACATAATCTCAAGATTGATAATCTAATGAGAGAGAAATCAAGCTTAATGATGATATCTCAATTGCTTCAAAAAGTCGGTTTGATGCAGACAAACCAGTACTGGAAAGTAACAAATTATCAGATAACCACTCATATTTCAAACAATAGCTGACAACAGTGGAGAGGGTGCTACACTCTTTCACTAAAAGAGAAATAATCCTTTAAGGTTATGCCAGTTGTCGTGACTAAAAGAAAATGGACGTGGCTCTGATTATATAACATAGGGAAGTAATGCAAGAAATTAATAAGGAATGGAGACTAGGTGAGTCAATGTAAAGACGGAAATTGTAGAGTACTACTTGACCATTTATTTTCTGAAAGAAATAAATGTCTTAAACGGGGGAGGCGTGTAATATAATAAAAACGTCCCTACCCTTTCCTAAGCATTGACTCCCTTAAAAATAAACAAACCCTTACAATTACTGGTTAAGTAACTTGCTTAGGTAGGAATAGAAAATAAAACAGCGATAGACTGACTGTGGCGAGCTAAATTTATTTGGCTTTATTTCTTTTACGTACCTGGCCAACAGTCGTTGACTGATTGTAAGACAAAGGCCCAGTGTAGCCATTTTTTTTTCAAGCTAAGAAAGTAAACAGACGTGCGTTCCCTTGTGGGATTTCTTTCCCCGTGTGGGGAAAGGGTATTGTTGCCTTTAAAAACATGATTCTCTTCAAGCTATTGGTATGTTATCTACATTATTAAGATATATTTATGTATTACATTGACCAGTATGTTTAATTAAGAATTAGTTACAATTCTCTTAAACCAGGCGGGATGATGTTTACTAAGGAAACACAGGTGGGCGCCACGCTGTAATTTTTCCTATGTCTTCAAATCCCTAGGTTAATATCTTTTATAGGCATTATGAACTTATATCTAACTAAATAGTGTTTATAACCTATGAATAGTATGTGTACTGTAGTACATAGAGTATCAACTCTCATGTCAGAAACTCTTTTCAATTTAGGAAAGACTCCTGATTCATACTTCAGAGAAGAAAACTCGTTTCTGCCAATTTCATAGTCCTATGAAAAATAACTTCTATGCAATGGAACTATATATCCCTATCAATGCTTAGAAATCTGCAAATAATTTATGTACTGTAGAGATTGGACTTTAAAGAAACATTTTCTCAATGTAGGAGCAGACTCTTGATTTCATACTGCACAAGTAGAGAACTGGTGTCTGCCACCTTCAAATATCCTATGTAGTGTAAATGCACTGGTAAGGATGTCTCTGAACTTGTTTTATCCATGCGGGGACATACAAATGATTACGCATATTCCTGACTCTTACTTGGTCAGGGGATAAAATATTTTGCCACATTATAATCTGTAACTTGGAAATATAGTGCTAAATTTTAGTACCATTCTTTTGTTAACAGATTAGTAACCACTCCATATGAGGGTGAACATATAATCATTTCATAAAATAGTGTTAGGGACAGGCCATGGTTGAATATAAATTCATGAACAATTAAACGCGTGATGTAAGTGCATGTTCGGATAGGATTCACTCCGCATCGCCTCACCGTAGTAGAAACAGAAGCGAAGATTGATGTGAATAAATTGCTTGCAATATTCAGAAGACTGGACCATGCGGCATAAGTTATTCTTATAAATACCCTCCGAATAATAGCAGTCATTGGCAAAACATATCACAGCGATTACTATCCTCATGTGCTGTACGCAGTGGGGGAAAACAATGGATGTTTTAGTTCATGAAGATAATTCAAAAACCTAGGCTCCCTGCATCATCATTATGATTAATTATTATGTATGAGTATCATGTACTTAATATCAGAGAAATGTACATGTATGTCTTTTTCTGGTATGAGAATTTTCTTTGTTCTGATTGTTACTTTTTACTGTGGGAATATACATTTTAATGTTGCACCTTGGGATTAGAGGATGTTGATGTAAGAATCCATGTGTTTGTCAGTACTTTAAGAAGCCAAGGTTGAATAGTCTTGACCTAATGTTGATTATAGTGCCGAAAGGAAGACGCGGCATTAGAAACCACAGGGATTCTGTATAGGCTATTCTCTTCAAGTAATGAGAGAGACAATATCAACATGTTGGATGGACAGAATGACTTCACCCATCTAATAGTCCCAGTAACAACAGAACAAAATATAAGTGAGAAAATACCTTACTCACTATGAAGAGTCAGAATGGCTCTACTCAGCAATGAGGGACAGTGGAACATGGACACCCACTCCTTTCCCCTTCTCCCCTTGTTGTTTTGTATTTGTGTTTGTAATTGTGTTGTAAACCTTTTACCATAACACAGTAGGTTAATGCTAGTGTTGTATTCTTGTCATCCCTTTTCTATAGAAGAGAAGCAGGTGGTGGTTGAATTTGGTGGGACTATATCACTAACACTGGATCCTGGGTAAACAGCCATAAAGTGAATGTCCAAACCATAGTCTGGATCTAGCAATACCTCAATGTTTACTGCGGCACTCAATAGCTCCATAGCGAGCAACAGATAAATTCGAAGACAACTGACTGGGTGAGTGATTAAGTCCTATTTTAGTAGGAATATCCAGGATGGACTTCAAGATCTAATAATCTACAAAGATGAAGAACATCAGAGTACTGACAACAGTGTATCGTTTGCGTTACTTCTGAGAAGTATCACCAATGGCCTCATCATTCAACCAAGTCAGTGAAACTGGGACAATCCTTCTTCAAGTTACTAAAACTAACAACAGTGAGTAACCTTCAACTGTTGGTTGGATTACCAAGTTAATATCCACAATGGATAAGTCTTCGAAAGAACATCTCACAGCTGCAAAAGTCAAACATAAGGTTCCAGCCATGCAACCTCAAGTTCTAGCTATGAACACCAACTCAACCAAATGGGAAGAGACACTGAAACAACATTATAGCCAATACAAACAAATGTACCAACTTCAGAACATCTGAACCATAACTACACCAGATTACCTCAAGGTCCAAAACCTGAACACCATCAAAAGAACCATATGAAAGCAGCTAGATGAGTAAATGCCCTTACGCCTGCAACCAAAGGAATCACCTGATGGCTTGCAAACCTGGATATGTGGTGGAGTAATATTCTTCAGTTACATGCCTGCAGCAGAATCTTCAGATGAAACCAAATGAATGATTCACCACTGTATGTTCTACACAGAAATGGAATGAATGAGAACTCTATGCTGGTCCCATGTCAGCCTAACTGCCCATCATCAAGTGTGGGATGGCCTATCAACATGAACCGGGTGTGTGACAAAGCCTTTTGAACTAAATTGGGAAACGGTTAACATAAACCGAGCTGTTGGACAGTCGTCATCTTTTCATCGATAAGATGATATAGGGAAGAACCTTCTGCAGAGCTTAAGTTGCATCTCCTGAAAGTATGACAGACCTAGGCATCAATTTCAATTGGAACACAACCCAAATGGCAACCGAGTATTCTTAAATTCAGTCTCATGGAGAGAATATGTGCTTATGTATAATTCTATTCTTGGATTATGGATTAGAAACATTCGCCAGCCAACTTCGGTGGACATACTGTGAGTAGAAAATGACTGTGAGTATAATTCTGCACGGATAATTATGGACATTAACTGCTATGCACTGGAGAAGAATGCCCATCCGCAACGCCTAAATGAACACTATAATTAATTAATTTAATTATTAGTATCAACTGTTTTCATGAGGGTGGTTTTCTTCAATGACAGGAAAAGGGTAAAGATTGTTTTACATGGTAATGGTGTACACCTAAAGGGTTATGTTATGACATATATGTATAATATTTTGACACCCACTCATTATTTTTAAATATGAGAATTGTACATGGTGTCAGAAATAAATGTATGTATGTTGGGTTTCTGCACCTAGACCAATGTGATTTTATCTAGGTACAATGAGTCAAGTTAGCAGAACCAATTTGTGGTTGTTGTGTTGTTTGTAATAACCTTGTTTTTTTCTGGGGTCACTGGGTACTATGTTGTAATACTGCATATCATTCCCATGCCTGTCTGAAAATGCATAGTGTTTATTACACCTATATATATATATGTAACTGCAGATCTTGAGTTAATACCTGAACTGTGTGTCCAAAAGTGTTGTGTACATCAAGTAAATGTGGTGTCCAACAAGTGGTTGTTTATATGTTGTGAGCAATCAATATCCTTCTAGCATCTATAGTTAATTTAAGGGTGATGAAGTGGGAAGGGAAACCTACACACAGATGCCATTGTTTCAAGGATGGAACTCTTTCCTCCTGGGATTTGTGGTAAATATCCCTGATCACCCTGCATTCTTACCAGTGACAGAGAATCAATAATACCCCCTAGACATTTTAACGAATCATTCTCAGGAATTAAAATCCACATCCCACATATATATATAGGGACAAGAGAGGGAGGGAGAGAGAGAGTGAGAGAGAGAAAGAGAGAGAGAGAGAGAAAGAGAGGAAGAGACAGAGAGGGAGAATGTGATATATCAAGGCATGTATATATATAGGGACAAGAGAGGGAGGGAGAGAGAGTGAGGGAGAGAGAAAGAGAGAGAGAGAAGAGAGAGAGAGAGAGAGAGAGAGAGAGAGAGAGAGAGAGAGAGAGAGAGAGAAGAGAGAGAGAGATGTTCTGAAGTTATGAAACAAAAAAAAGTAGACATATTCGAAAATATTATATATGTGCAAACAAATACACACGCGCGTGCGCACACACACACACACACACACACACACACACACACACACACACACACTCTCTCTCTCTCTCTCTCTCTGTCGCTCTCTCCCTCTCTCTCTCTCTCTCTCTCTCTCTCTCTCTCTCTCTCTCCCATACTAGGGGAAGTCATTAAGTAAAGGAAATTGTACGAATTGTACGAATTACTTTTGTACAATAGTGCTACCCAGACATTTTATGTTAATTCTCATCGCATTGCTCCAGCATGGCAACACACTTGGTTGACTGTCCACTAGCTTGTTCACGCCTACAAGGAAAACTTTTTTTTTTAGTGTGACCGTAAGTCAATGTTGCACCACATGCATTACCTTGTTGTCATCTGCAAACCTCCGACCTTGCAAACATTCTTTCAAGTGTTCAATCGTGCGAATGCCCGATGGCGCCAGGTCTGGGCTGTATTCTGGATGATTAAAGACTTCACGTTCAGAGCACGTTGTGTATCCCTTGTATCCGCAGCCGTATGCGGACGGACGTTGTCTAGCAGCAAGAATACACCATGTGAGTAAAGTCCCCGGCGTTTCGATCATACCGCCGGCTTCAGTTTGTTCACTAGCATGCCACAGTTTCGAGAAGTAATCACAGTTTCACCCATTTCCTGGAAATGCACCAATACAGGGCTATTGATTTCCCAAGAGACATCATGACTTTCTCAGTGGATTCCTGTGTATTGAAGATGTTTCTTTACCGGAGAGTACTCTCTACCCATTCATGCACTCTCCACTGACTAAATCTCTCCCCTGACTAAAACAACGTATCCATACTGAACCATTATTCTTCTGTAGATTACACAAGGTTTCACAACCTCTGGCCATAAAAAAGACGACAAAGTGCCGGATCATGTTGGAACGTACTTCCATTGTGTAAGTCGATAGGGGGCAGCCATTTTGTAATCATCAATATTGCGCATGCGCAAAAATGCTCGATCTTTACCACCCGTACATGGGGTACTACCTAACGGCTAATTTGTGTCTTGCAATAAGATTTTCCTTTGTTCATACTCTTCCATGCACTAATACAATTGATTGATTGATTGATTGATTGATTGATTTAAGAACCGACTTCACAGCATTCGGGGCATTGCTAAAAGTGCTCCGTCCCCATCTTCAGAAGCCAGCGAAGAGTTCCAACTAATACAATGACTTTTACTTAATGACTTTTTCTCGTGTATGAGTTAGTGTTTATATATATATATATATATATATATATATATATATATATATATATATATATATATATATATATATATATATATATATATATATATATATTCAGTATAAAGTGTTACTAGATGTAAATATAATTATTAATTAGAATTCCCTAATTCGTCGATTGTTTGGATTCAGGCATAATTTATATCGCTCTTCCAAACTATTATATATGTGGTAAATATCATCATAACATTTTGCAGTTCATTGAGTTGCCATTGGAAGCCTCTTCACCATTACATTTCACAGGCTTATGTTCCGCTATCTTTAATTGCATCTGTTTCCACTGATAAATTCGTGGACGCCTCCTGTATAAATGTTACGCTTGATTTATTTCTTGCTGTCTTGCCAAGCAATTAAAAGATTGATTTTCTTGTTACTTTAAGAAGTCTTCTTTGCGACGTAACATTTTCCATAATTTGTTAGTCTGAGTTGTTCTGTAAGGCGATAACTTGGCACTGTTCGGTAACACTACATCCCACAACTCCCCCAGGCGCGTTCTATTCCGTCCGTTAATGAGACATGATTTATGCATGTATGTATATATTCTGCGACATCTGTGTGGCCTGTATATTTAATTACTACAATAGATGTTTTGTAATGGTATCTTATGTTCGTGCTTGACACAATCACTTGTGAGTAAGTGAGGTCTAGCATATATTATGCACCGGCGTTGCTAATGCTTGTCTGCGATGTTATTCCCATGTTGGCATCTCTGACTAGTGGTGGCCCTACAACCACCCCCCACCGTCCCGCCCAACATACACGCATGTGTGTGTGTGTGTGTGTGTCCGTCCGTCCGTCCTCCCACTTTTTTTTTGTCATCCCTGACAAAAGCATACCTAGTGTTAACCCTCACCATTCTAACTATCTATTTGGAAGCTAACATCTAGTTAGGGCCAAATAAATTATTTGTCTTCAGTGATCACATCAAACTGTAAAATCATCAATAGCCACAAATCAACAACTGCCATCAAAATGACCAATGCACTTATTACATGACCATAACACAAAGAGACACTTGAATGACTTGTGCTTCCAACACTCTGTTCTCCTACACTGAAAAACAACATTTAGCCACGTGTAACCATACACCTGTAACCTAAATATAAACACATATAGAGACAATATAAACCATTATTAATAAACTAATAAGACTAAAATTGTCTATTCAGTAGACTGTGTATTTGATACATATATATATATATATATATATATATATATATATATATATATATATATATATATATATATATATATATATATATTTGGTCCTAAATTATCTTCCACAATAATGTCTACTGATCACAGTCTCTTTCTAGTGGCTCTTCACCATCTCCCTCCGCACTAAGTTACAACTAAAAACTTTCATATGAGGACCCTTTTGGTCCCTTTCTGCCACACGACATTACCTTCAGTCACATCACACTGGCCAACCGTCACATCACACTCGGAGCAATTAGTCTATGGATATCATTTTGCATCTGGCTGGCCATATCGGCATGAGGGGAATTCCGTTGTCTCCTCTTCCTCTGCCTCTTTCTTCGAAATGAATGTCCCTGGTAGCCGCAGGTAATAAGATGTCTACCAGAAGTCTCCAGTGCACCCACCTGGTCAACTGGGGCCGATCTCATGAAGGTTCAACCCAGGGTGGACACTGTTGTCGCTTAAGGCCAGGCTGAATTTCGTGGCTGACACTGCCAGCCACTCTCCCACAATTCACTCCATAGGGGTTCCAAAGATCACTAACCCCTCTCTTCGGACACCTGTTGTGAAGATGTGTCCAACTTCTGCAGTTATTGCATCGCTTGCGTGGTGCCTTAGACTGCAGCAGCGAGATGACTAGGTACCTCATTCGACCCACTTTAGCTTGCAACCAATCCACGACCAGCACATTAGTATTCTGAACTGAATTATCATTATCGCTGCCTATCGGCCACCCTTCAGAATTGTCATCTTAAAGTTTCACATATTCGCTTGCACAGACTGCACCATATTCTAGCGCCATCGCCACCCCAGCCCACCGCATGGCTAGGTCTCTAACACTGAGACAGTTAATCGAAGACTAATGCAGAATCCTCTCCTCTGCCATCTTGCTGCTAAGAACGTCTCGTAGTAGTGCCACGAATTAGTCCCCTAGGCCATTGGGTCCAAAAGAACAACGTCCCAGCTTTCTGTGCATCCAACACTGACCAAAAGGCTCCGTAAACCCGGGGGGGGGGCATCTATGATGGATTCGCCGGCTGTAACATCGAAGAAAGCTGCAGCCAGCTCTATCATGCAGCGCTGCTTTCCATAACCTTTCTGAATGGCCACAGCATCTCCTCAGACCTAAGCTCCAGCTCCATTTGAACATTGGGATCACGTTGACTTTGTATTCAGCACAAACAGTAAATCTCTGCATGCTTCTCGAATCTTCCTAACGGAAATCTTAATAGATTGTCCACCTTGCTAACCAAAGTAAGGTACCTCTCTCCTAGTAGGTACCATTTTGTACCTGACTTCACCGGTGAGCTCTGGTATGCCAGGAGCACCAACCGTGAAAGAAACTGCGGTTCCCAACGTAGAGGATGAGGCCATTACGGCTTTGGATGAAGTATAGTAAAGGTGTACTTGAAGTCTACCTGAGCCCGCAGTAGAGGGGACTCCTCTCTGGTTCAGCACTCCCTGGGGAATGTTATAAGCAATGCTGGGCTCTGCTATTGTAACAGCTCAAATGGACACAAGCAAACTAAACACAGACCTGTAACTCAAAACAATCACTAGATACTAAGGCAATCCTAAGAGAACAACCCAAAGGCTGTCAAAATCCTGACCGGCTCACCACTTTAAGCCGAGACGACAAAAGAGACTATTTACGATGAATTACAGAAGAGAGCGCACTGCTTCCTACCTTCGGACCAAACAGGAGAAAAGGAGTAAAAAATAGATAACACTTCTTACCGCCCAACTCGAAAAGAAAAGGGAAAGAAATAAGGAAGACGATGTTAGGATTCTGGAGACAGGGGACTGAAAGATTATTTATTTTCAATCCCAGGAGATTATTTATTTTCAATCCCAGGCAATTGATTGAACCCCTAGGCTGTCACGGCAACAGTAAATGTGCTAACTCGACTTACACAGACTAAACAGACAAATCAAGATTATCACGACAAGCTCTTGATCTATCGAATTCTACAACTTCAGGGACAACTGATGTTCAAAGAAACATAGGATCCTAAAACGAAATACTGCTACCATCAAACATTAACAATGAGTGGTTCCTAGCGAATAATGAGACCTTTGCACACTAGGCCAAGTCTTAGGGTACACCAAGTACTTACAAATACTCACACACATAAGCTGAGTAAAACGTAGCAATTCACAAAGCGAGATACCTTAACAAAAGATGTTTCACTTTCACATGACGAACTTTGACACAGAAAAAGATAAGATACTTTACAAGGAAGACTTTATTAACATAAATATGAGTTATGAGACTGGAGTCTTCGTGGCGAAGTGGTCAAGCCGTTTAACTCGGGCTCCGAAGGTTGTGGGTTCGATTCCGGGCCGCGTCCTTCGGTTCACGAATTAAATTTTTCGGAGACTCCTGTGGGTCGTCGCTAGAGCTACGGAGTTCGTGCTTTGTGCGACGCTTTCTTCGCTGCGGAAAGAGACCGAGCCATATGGGATAAAACCCGGTGCAATGAAGTCGACCCTGTCGACTTTTAAGCGACTTTTTTTTTTAAAATATGAGTTATGACAACAGAAACATGCATTTAGATACCGGCATAAACCCAGCAGTGCTCTGACACTAGCCACTCCTGCAACATAAAAGAAAACAACACCTGATTATCTGTGTTTCCAGTCATAATCATACACGGGTAATAAATGTCTACATGAGTATTCAATACCTATATTTCCACATTTTCATTCTTCAATCGTTAAATGCAAGAATCACTGTTGTATCATCAAATCAGCCACTTTACCACCCTCTCCTGTTGTGCCACTGCTATCACAAAATAACACTTGTGTGTTGTATAAACTGATCACCTTCTACTACAGTATTCTCAGCCTGTTCTGGCTTTCCATTTAGCCCAAGTATATACTCCTGGAACTAAACTATCTATCCCTGAAATGTCAATGGTTGAATAAAAATGCTGCATATCATAATAATATCAACATAACACAATACAGCTTACCACATCTGCTATTATTATTACAAACTAATATCAATCAGTGCTGTCTAAAGCCAACCACACTTAGTGTACTATTACTTGTGGCTGGACAGCAGATGTCCAGTTATCCTCTCTTTTCTCCATTCCTTCTGTGGTACACCGGTTATAAGTCTTCCATTATAACGCTTCACATGACATAACTAGCATACAGTTAATCTTTATACTAGGTATTACGTAGCACTATACTATACATTTTCCATGATATGACAAGCACCATGTTTTATTTTAGATAAAACCTCAGTCACAATGATCCCACTAACAAACTGATATACCCTTTAGCATAAACACCACTGCCACGTTATCTTAGAGGTGATGCAGAACCCAATTATTGCAAAATAACAAATGCTTTTTCTATGTGACCATCTTGGTGAATCATATGGTCCTGCATACATTTAGTATTCAAGTCACTGCAGTGATTCATTAACCTAAATATCTGAGTGCCTACTTTTAAGCACCATATGCAATAATAGTTCTTTCTCCTCGGTTACAAAAGACATGGCTTCGCAACATGTCCATTTAGACATGAACACATAATTGTCACAGAACAATCATGTAAAATACTTTCCTGCTGCTAACAAACTGTAAATTGTACTTTATATAATGATTTTCCTCACTCACTATTACTTAGGAGTATTCATTCTCACTATGTAACCATCAGTCATAACATCTGATGGGAGATGTCTTGAAGAGATTAGAAAAAAAATTGCCATTGCGAAGGTAGCCTTTTGCAAGATGAAAAACACACTGACCAATAAAAAGATATCATTTGAAACGAGAAAAAGAGTGTTGAAGTGCTACATAGAATCTATACTTTTGTATGGATGTGAAGCGTGGACAATAAGCAGTCAAGATTAAAAACAGCTGATGGCTTTGGAAATGCGGTTTCTGAGGAAAATGCAAAGAATACCACGGACAGAGAGAAAAACCAATGAACAAGTCCTTAAAAAAACAAATGAAGATCGTAAACTGATTAGAGTCATTAGACGTAGACAATCAACATTCTTTTTGGGCATGTTATGAGAAGAAATGACTTGGAGAATTTGGTGACAACTGGCAAGATCGAAGGGAAGAGACCAAGGGGAAGACCGAGAAGTAAATACCTGGATGGCTTGACCACGTGGCATGGTCGAGACGGGAAAATGGAGCTGATCCACGACTCTAGTGAGCGAGTGAGATGGCAGAACATGACCGCCCACGCATATCGACATGGCACATGATGGATGGATTCATTCTCAGAAATCAATTACGAAACATTCAGTCTTGCGCCAGCATGGTTGGTATGACAGACACCACGTGGTCTAGCATAATTTCGGTTTTAGTGCAATTAATTGTTTACGACATTATATATTTTATATCTCGCACCTCATATGCCTGCTAGCTTGGGATATTTCTTTGGATTAATTAAAATTAACGTTTGAAGGTGCACGAAGACAAGCGTTCGCGTGCGTGCAGACAGATTGACCAACAAAAAGGTGGATGGAAAGGCGAAGGGGTGGAATGTCGAATATATATATATATATATATATATATATATATATATATATATATATATATATATATATATATATATATATATATATATATATATATATATCAACGTCATCGTGCGTGTCATTCGCACTGCGAGCGCTATCAAGACAAGTCGCCTGAACAAGTCAAGAAGCCTGATACAGGAAAAAATGTCACGTTGAAAGTCAAACAACAAGAAACACGCGGTAGCCAAGATGTGCAGCGTGGGAGCCGACAACAAGAAGAAGAACATGGAGAGCCTACCTGCTAGCTGCATCAAAGAGCCTGATACTACAGCCATTACTGAAGCTACCACGAGGGAGAAGATCGATAGCCCACCACAGACAAGAGTCAAGACAACAGAGAAGAAGGAGGAGAAAGACACCAGAGCCTGGAACACCGACTCAAAAACAGTCCGATGGGTTGTCAAGCGGATTCAAGTGGAGCTGACAGACGAAGAAATCCTGAAGCAGCTACGAGAAGAGAATCTTCACATCCGATTCTTGAAGGTGGAACGGCTCCTCACCTACTCCAAGATACCTACAGCCTTGGCAGTGGTGACGTCGGAGGGCAGCTAAATGCCGACCACAGTATCAATCAGCAAGAAAATACAACAGCCTGAGAGATTCATCCCAAGAATCAATCAATGTTCCAGATGCCAGTGGGCCGGCCACAGCAGAGCAACATTCCGCAGTAAGACGGAAATCTGTCGATACTGCGCCGATCACCACGCCTTCAATGAATGTCCGCTGGCCAAGCTGGACACGGACTTCAGAGCACCCAACAACAAAAGAAAGTGCGCCAACTGCCTGGGCAAACAGGGAGCAAGATACTTGGGTTGTCCGTACCTCCAAAGACACAGAGACGTGTTAAAGATCGCCATAAACACCAAGAAGCCATATAAGGAAGCAATGCGGCGGCGCGGGACAGCCACGGGCATCTCGCAAGATGAAAGAGCCCAACTACAAATCCAGATCGACGAGTTAAAGAAACAAGTCAAGGCACTGCTGACGACTAACCCGACCAGCGACAACGAGAATCTACTGGCGGATCCAGCAAAACATCAAGCGAGAAGTGGAGCAGATGACCGCGTTGAAGCAGGAAAACGAAGAAATGCTATGCACCATAAAAGCGGAGAGAGAGCGGCTAAAAACTGAAATAAAATCAACTCAAAACAAACCAACAGAAGCCATGCAAGAGACCACAGAGAAGCCGCAAGAAACCCAACAAAAAACCGAGCAGGAACAGCAAGTTAAAACGAGCAGCCGAACCACGACGCCCGAAACACCCAAGGGGAAACCAACATCCCGCCAGACAGCCGAAGAAAGACACGATGAGAAACCTTTCGACGCCATGGAGTGGTACACAAAGGAACCCAATCCGGAGGAAATAGAGGAGTACATAGAAGAAGAAAAGAAATGGGCAAGGCTAGAGAAACTCAGGCACTAGGAATACATGAGGAGACAGGAAGCAAAAGGAAAGAAGGTGAAGAAACTCAAGGGGAAACCCATAGAATACCCGATGATAATCTCTGACTATGATACCCGCATTGAGTACTATATCGATGATGGAGAGATCGTCCCATGGCTGACAACAGAGGAAACAATCGAAAAACAGCAAGAACTTAAACACGAAAGTGTAAAAAAACGCAAGTAAAAAGTCCTTATAAGGACTAAAACCAGTCAAGCCAGATGAGCCGGGAGCCTGCACCAACAAAGAAAACCACAAGAGGAAACATGCGCAAAGGAAAGCCGCCGACCGACAACCCCCCCCCCCCCCCCCCCCCCCCCCCCGCAGACGTCACAGACACAAACGATACATAACCAGTCCACGAGAGGACTTACTTGTAAGAACGCACAAGACAAGAATTAGGGTGAATGAACCCACGAAAACCACGGACCTCAACAATAACCACAGCTGAAAAACGCAGGTTGAACGAGGCTGAATTTGGAATTTTTGTTTGTTATATATATATATATATATATATATATATATATATATATATATATATATATATATATATATATATATATATATATATATATATATATATATATATAGAGAGAGAGAGAGAGAGAGAGAGAGAGAGAGAAAGAGATCCGACCTTCGACTCCTTCGTCTTTCAGTACGTGCGTTCTTGCATACCTGTGTATCTGTACGTGTAGCAAGAGAGAAATGGGGGGGGGGGGGGGGGGGGGGTAAATTTAACGCAAAGAGGACACAACTGCTGTGGAAATGGACACAGAGAATGTCTACAACAGTATAAACAAAAACCACTGGAATGAGGGGTATAGCGGATTGTGGACCACTGGGTGGCGAACTAGATAACCTCTGCCTTTAGCTTAAGTCTGGGAGCATGGACATGTACACAAATGTCCAGGAATGGCATAGGACTCCTTAATGTCACCATCTACAGAACAAGATTAATTCAAATGCAGTCAACAGAACCAAGACACATTCTAATGTATACCAATAATTTTCTCATTTACAGAAGTAGCACTGACAAAAAAGAAATGTGTAGAACAGTGGCCCTGAAAAATTTCTGGCCCATGCACCCCTTTACCATATGTTCAGAATGTCATTCCCCCCTTTCCAAAATTTTACTTCCCCCTTTTTACACACACACACACACGCGCGCGCACACACACGCACGCACACACACACCCACACACCCACACACACATGTATGTATGTATATATATATATATATATATATATATATATATATATATATATACACACACACACACAAGCACTTAGAATCAACGACTGGCAAGAGAAGGTCAATATATATATATATATATATATATATATATATATATATATATATATATATATATATATATATATATTTTAGGGGCGTTCATTTGAAACCCGTTCCAATGACTTTATTACAAACGCATGAAATAAACATTAACATCTGTGGTGGAATTAAACAAAGCATTCATTTTTAATGAATTATGCATCATGGGTTCGTCAGAAGAAGTCGCCGTAGGCATTAATGCAGGCATCCCATTGCTTAGGTAGGCGGTGAATGCTGTCCTCAAAGCATGATTGTGGTTTCTCACTGAACCAAGTATTTACAGCGTTCACTACGTCTGCATCTGTGTGAAATCGTTTCCCCTTGCGAGCTTTTTTAGAGGTGCGAACAAATGAAAATCACATGGTGACAAATCAGGACTATAGACTGGACGTTGACGAATTTCCCACTTCTACCTTGCTAGTGCTCCCTGAACAATATTTGCGACATGCGGACGAGCATTATCGTGCAACCAAATCATACCGCGAGAAAGCATGCCAGGTCGTTTATTCTTAGTGGCTTTTTGCAGCTTGTCTAGTGTTTGCAAGTAGTGGGTAGAGATGATGTTGACACCATGTTCTTTAAAATCGGCTAACAATAGCCCTTCATGGTCAAAAATGCGCCCAGCATAACCTTACCAGCGGAAACCCGTAACTTGAATTTTTTTGTGATCTAGCATGCTTCCATTGCATGCTCTCTTTTTCTGCTCGGCTCAAAGTAGTGACACCATGATTCATCGCCTGCCACTATGCGGAAGAGAAATGCATCACTCCCCACACTGTAACGCAGGAAGTGGTTCAAACATATCGCATGCGTTCCTCTTTTTGGTGGTCGGTCAACATCCGTGGTACCCACTGTCAACACACCTTCCGATATTGCAGTTTCTTACGAACGACCTTTTGAATTGTCCCAATTGACACATCAAGTTCTTTCGCTAGCGAACGTATGCTTCGACAACGGTTCATCTGTACTGCTGCATCAATTGTGGCGATGGTTTTTGTGTGTGTGTGTTGCAACAATATGCGCTTGACCCGGCCGTCGAAGATATGTCGTGAACTGACGTCCTTTCCGAAACATTCGTGCCCAGTCTGTCACTGTTGTCTTCGACACACATTTTTTACTGTACGCTGCCTGCATTCTTCGATAAATATCCTCTGGTCAACATCCTTCAAACGGAAGAAACTGAATCACCTATCTTTGAGCTTCTTTGGACCGATTTTAGATCAACCCTGACATTTTCTCGACGGTCAGAAACAGAACCTATGCATCATGGGACGATAAGCACTTGCTCATTTATTCATTGGTCAGTACTTATCACATGACTATGACATGATCATGTTCAACGTAAGCAATTACGCGCAGTGCGGCACGAACGGATTTTAAATGAACGCCAATTATGTACATCACATAATTCAAGCAAGGGGGACGATCGCGTTTTGTGTGGTCATTAGCCAGTTTGAGTAAAAGACGAATAGCTATTGCTCTTTAAAGACTAACACAACTGAATAAATTGTGAAGAGGGACAGATAGGACTACAAAACACATGTTCTTAAGAGCATGCATCTTTCCCATTGGAACATATGCCTGTGAGACCTGGACACTTACTAAACAAGCTGAACAGCGCATACATGCCTTTGAATATAAATGTTATAGACGAGTTCTAAGAATATGTTGGATAAAGACAAGAACAAATCCACCCATAGTTTAAGAGCTGAATATTGAAGAAGGTTGGCTATTAAAGACGATACAACAACGAAAATTGAAATATCTTGGTCACTTGAAACGTCACGACAGTTTGGAGAGAACAATCATTGAGGGGTATATGCTTGGGAAGAGAGGAAGAGGAAGGCCAAAGAGAAGATGGGTGCAGAATGTGGCAGATGATCTCCAGATGGGTGTATCAGACGCGGGACATCTTGCTTATGATCGAGAGATTTGCTGGAGGGTTGTTAGAGGAGCGAGGTTCTACATAGCTCCTGCTACTGAATGAATGAATGGATCTGTGATCTTAATCTCTCCCCCCCCCCCCCCCCCCCCCGCCACCCCGGTAGGAATTTCCCACCGGTTGAGAACCACTGGTGTAGAGGTTTACAGGAGACATTATACTTAATCTCACAATGGTTTGAGGAGACCAGAAGATATGTGAATCCGGACTCACTGTCTGTAATATAAAGGTCTTTAAATTATAATGTTGGCCATAGGCAGACAAGCTATTACCACAATTACCACACGCGTGATACTGGCAAAGGCTGGGAACTATAACGATAACAGGTGCATCCAATGTACTGATGATCAGAATGCCATCTCCAACCTCAGGAACAAACACCACGTTAAAAGAACTATGACTCAGCCAATACATCTCAGGTAACAATCTGTTAACAGTCTATTGTGACGTGTACACGAAAACGAAGGGGGAATAACAGTTAATCGATGTGCCTGTATTCTTCACAAGCAAACAATCAAGTTCGGGACATGCCAAACGCACTTTATCACACTAACAGCAAATGACAGTTCAATGTAGCACTTGCCACCTCTCAATGTCTGTTTCCTGATATCTGAGTTGTTACCCACAACTTCAAGCCCAGGCACATACACATAGCCACAGTGTGTGTGTGAGTGGGGGGGGGGGGAGACTGCTTGTCTGTCTGTCTGTCTGTCTGTCTGTCTGTCTGTCTGTCTGTCTGTCTATATAGACACACACGCACGTACACAAACAAACGTACACATGCATTCATCCACACACACAAACACATACATACATACATACATACATACATACATACATACATACATACATACATACATACATACATACATACATACATACATACATACATACATACATACATACATACATACATACATACATACATACATACATACATACATACATACATACATACATACATACATACATACATACATACATACATACATACATACATACATACATACATACATACATACATACATACATACATACATACATACATACATACATACATACATACATACATACATACATACATACATACATACATACATACATACATACATACATACATACATACATACATACATACATACATACATACATACATACATACATACATACATACATACATACATACATACATACATACATACATACATACATACATACATACATACATACATACATACATACATACATACATACATACATACATACATACATACATACATACATACATACATACATACATACATACATACATACATACATACATACATACATACATACATACATACATACATACATACATACATACATACATACATACATACATACATACATACATACATACATACATACATACATACATACATACATACATACATACATACATACATACATACATACATACATACATACATACATACATACATACATACAT